>JADLZL010005721.1:0-11004 GCA_015844335.1 Chrysopogon serrulatus | reverse complement strand
AAAACAAAGCTGAGCCCAAAAAAAAAAAAGACGGTGAACAGTATTTGTGGGACCCGCATGAACAGGACAGGGCCCACGCGAACAGTGAACAGTGCACGCCGCCCCATGAACAGTACTGAACAGTGCTCCGAGCAACGGGAGAGCAGAGATTCATTCCTCGTTGAGGAGTAACTAGGAGGGTACGCGCGCGATGCCGCGCGTGCAGTTGGTGGGCGCGCATGTGTGTTGTGGTGAATTGGTGTTTTTTGGGGCTTGGTTTGTTTGTAGCGGTAATGGGTCTAAAGCTGTGTGTATAGTTGTGCTTTTTTCTTGACATGGTATGTTATACATATCTGCATGTAAAAAGACAATAATAACTACTCAAGGTTATCTCTAAGAACGACCAGTGCAAAATTAGAAAATCCACAACCAAATGGTAGAAGCTAGTGATTTTTACACTGGATAGCTTTTGCATTTCAAGATAATATATATATATATATATATATATATATATATATATATATATATACTATTTTACAATGGCAGATTCTATGAAATCATTGAGTCAAACATTACAAAATATGGTTTCACTAATAGGATCAAGCTAGCGGCGGGCGCAAGATAGATGCGTGGAGGAGTCCGGTATGGTGAATTCCTTCTATGCATACGAAAAACTTTTCTTGACAGTCACGTGATGGTTGTACGGTGAATTAGACGCCAAGACGCTAGCTTAAAGAGGAGAAAAAAACAAAGCTACCAAAAATATAATTGTGTATGTGGGCCCCACATGAATAGTGGTGGGACCCTCGTGAATAGTGCTTAGGTGGCTGAGTCGCGCTTTGTGTTGTGGTAAATTGGTGTTTTTGGGGGCTTTATTTATTTGTAGCAGTCATGGGTCTAAAACTGTATATGGTTGTGTTTTTTTTCTTAGCATGGTATGTTACACGTATCTGCATGTAAAAGACACTCAAGGTTATCTCTAAGAACGGCTGACGCAAAATTAGAAAATCCACGATCGAATGGTAGAAGCTAGTGATTTTTACAATGGATATAGTTTTTTGCATTTCAAGATTATATATATATATATATATATATATATATATATATATATATATATATACACACACACACACACTATTTTACAATGACAGATTCTATGAAATCATTGAGTCAAATATTACAAAAAAAATGGTTTCATTAATAGGACTCTTTAGCGGCGGCGTAAAGATAGACGTGTAGAGGAGTCTGGTATGGTGAATTTCTTCTATGCATATGGAGAATTTTTCTTGGACAGATCACGTGATGGTTGTACGGGTGGATTAGACGCCAAGACGCTGCTTAAAGAGGAGAAAAAAAACAGAGCTGCCAAAAAAATATAATTGTGTATGTGGGCCCCACATGAATAGTTGCAGGACCCACATGAATAGTGCTTAGGTGGCTGAGAAGCTAGGGATTCTTTCCCCAATAAAGATGTACATACTAGGAGGGATCGCGCGCTCCGCCGCGCGCGCAAGATGGTTTCGCGCCTGTACCTGTGTGGGCACATGCTGTGCTGTTGGGCCTTGTGTTTGTGCCAATACATTGTAAAGCTGGAATGGGCCCCCAAAATCTGCCTGCACTTGGGCCCTGTCTGTTGTTTTTGTTTTCTCTTTTTGTTTTACGGTGTTGTTGTACTACACATATTATACGCTGCCATTGGCGTATGTTTAGGTCGTGCAATGGACATATATGGCTATGTTTTTTTCCGGCCAATATGTTATTTTACATATTGGTTCTATTTTATGTGGCCACGGTAAGCTCCTTTTTTCCCTTACTGTGTAGGCTTCAACGTGACGGTTTGGTGAGGTGTATTATTTTGTATACCAGTGTGCCCATGCATTGCTACGGGATAATAACTTTTGTTCTAAAACACACGGAACACATGGATCACATGATAAGATAATAATACTATGAATTTTAAATATCGTTACTAAAATGACATTTACTCTAAAGACAAAAGATCATGAAATTAAGATAATGATTTATATCGACACTGTAATATTATTTTTTCGTGCACCAATAAATCCACAAATAGGCTTGTATAGGCTTCAGCAAGGATGCATGGCTGATGCTAAATTCAATGCACTGAGCAAAGAAAATTATTGATTAGTTCTCCTTATTTTATCAAGCACTGCACGGATAAACAACGTCATGTGTTTTCGGAAACACATTCTTTGTAGCCTATATAATCACCATAAAGGAACTTATTTAGTCAGGGTACAGGTGTACAGCAAATACTCAAGAGTGGACAGACGGTAAAACGAAGCAACAGCTGTTTGGCACTTGAAAGGGATTGTACTGTACGTGAAGAACATCAAAGCTGAAGACTCAAACACATTATTATTATACTGCAATGGTTGTGGAGAGGAAAAACAACTCACTCCAAATTCAGTAGGAAACTGATAGTCACCCTGAAGATAAAACAGAAGCAGCTTAGAACCTTCGTCCTTGCCTAGACCTCAGAGGACTACAGTGGTTGTAGCTAGTGTCCTCCCTGTATAACAAAACAAAACAACAAAACGAAGCAGATATTATTTCTAGATACACAAGAGCTCAGCTTTGAAAAAAAAAATTCAAACCAACAATAAACTCATTTTTTCACTTTAGTAAGGTCCCAAAGTATGCAGCTGGTAAAAAATCAAACCAACAATAATCTGATATTATTTCACCGATGCATGCATGATTGTAAGGCATGGTTCATATTCCATTGCCTATCCATGAGTGGCACCGGTAAAAACCTGACTCTAATTTGCATCTGATGCCATCAAAGGATACTGTTCTACAGTATTTACATAATTGCAGCATATACACTTGAAATTAGTAACTAACAGTTGACAGGTGAGAAGATAGGTAATGCTGTCGACTTGCAATTTCTTGAGAAATCATCACTGAAAATGGAAGAATACTTAAAATTCATCGGAGCCCACATAAGCGCATAACTACCTAGCATTATCATACACTCATTGATTGTTTGCATCAGAACTATGAAACCCCGAGCATCAAAAAGTTCAGAACAATGAGTGGACTTTCTTTTGCATTTGTTCATCAAGAGAACAATGTGAAATAGGATATAACACTGATAGGTGGTATATAATAGGATATAAAATCTTTAGCATTGTCCTGCATCCAAAGTGGCAAGCACCAACCATAACACAACTTTGAGACCTTGCATCATGAGTTTAGAACAGCATAAGAGAACAATGTGAAACCCACTTGCTTGACAAAGGAGTAGTGGCTCTCCACCAAACATCACTACAGACTACCCTGTCTACTCTACCAGAATGAGAAAACAATCTACATAGGTAATACGCAATCCGATCTCCTAGCAATCAAGAGATAAATCTGATTCTGAAACTTTCTTATATAGTTCCGATCCCTTTCCTCTATGTTCATTGGATGCTATCTGTTGTTCAATGGACAGTGGAGTGCTAAAACAGAGAATCCAAAGGTCTCTAACCAGTGAAAATGAGATGCAGTGAGGTGGGGTGACATGAGATGCAGTGCAATTACCTTATGGAGCGCAGGGCCACAACCAATATAGTTGCTAGTGGATCTCACCACCATGTGCCTCCCTGAACCTTGCAGGTCTGGTGAGCCATATCTTTTGGAAGCTCCAGATTGAGGAAGGTGCCTAGTAAAGAAAATATATTTTTCAGAGATGAGAAAATAGGCAAAGTGAGACCATGAAGCAATGGACTGAGCAGGTAACTGATAGCTAGATGGCTACCATACCATATGGATAAGTTGTACATAAGCAATATATGATGAGTCTAAGCGTATCACATATTTAACAAAACGGCCAGAGACATACATCTAATTTAACAAATAAGCTTACGACACCATATGTGTACCTTATGTAATCCTGAAAATCAAAAGCAACTTTTAGGAAGGCAACGGGAACAGATGGAAAAAATTATATCACTATGTTCTAAAGTAATAACTATGCATCGGCTGGTGAATGTTTAGGATGAAGTAAACACAAACAAACCTGTACATATGCATCCTTGAATCTAATGGAAGCTGACAGGTCACACGCAAATCATGGGGCTAGAATATTAGAAAACCAGCTACTACTAATTAACGAAAGGAACAGAACCCAAATAGGAATATTTGGAATGAACTAAATGGAATAATGATTGACCAGCACCAAGCAATTAGATGAAGGAAAAAGCAGCATCTGCAATAGCGGAACCTGACACTGGACTTCCCACGCGCTGGTAGGTGAGGGGCAGAAGGACGACCAACAGAAAGACAGGGGGCTGCTTGGATCCGTCGCCGGCGCTCGCGTCGCCTCGCCGGCAACGCGTTTGGTAGGCGCTCGCCTTGCCTCGTTGCCTGGGAAGGTTGCCCGGCTGGGCAAGGATTTCAGAAGAGCCGATTTGGCTGTCCTGCACCGGCAAGCTTCGCTCGCGCGCGTGTGTGCTCGCGTGGGTCGCGGAGGCGCCGTCGATTCGATCCTCGTCATCGCCGGATGGAGACCCGCCGCCGTCGGATCGAGCTCCGGCACCGTCGAGTCGAGCGCCGCCGCTGCCGGATCGAGCTCCGCCACGGCTGGATCGAGCTCCGCCACCAATATCGAGCGCCGCCGCGGTCGGATGAACCTCCACCGGCGCCGGATCGAGCTCGGCCGCCGCGAATCGAGCTCCGCCACGGCTGGATCGACCTCCACCGCCTTCGGATCGAGCGCCGCCGCGGCCGAATGAACCTCCACCGCCGCCGGATCGAGCTGCGGGCGAGGCGACGGAACTAAACGCCCTCTTGGGAAGCAGCAAGGCGAGGCGAGGGGGTAAGGAGAGGAGAGCGGCGGCAAAAGTTCTAGACCCAGGGATTTCTTCTCCACACACGGAGGACTCTCGAGACCTGGCCGCGCGTGGGGAGCACGTCACCGACATGGTGGGGTCCAGTGCCGAGCAGAGAGGACGCACGACGGAGGACGGACCAATCGGACACGCAAGACAGCACACTGCCGTTGGATTGCCACGCGGCCATCGCAGAGCGGGAGAGACTCTCGATGTGCGCGGATTCTTTCCGCGATAAGGACGTACATATAATATTATATTACGAGACTTCGATAATAGTTGAGGGGGTCCATACAGTAACCCACGCCCCATTTTTTTTTTTTTTTTTTTGGGAGAAACCGGCCTTTTTAGCAGCTTCGTGGCACATCTTGAGCCACAGCCAGCCATGCAACTAATAAGATTTGGCCCATACGGTAGCCTGTAGATGGGCCTCAACAAATCTCCATGTTCGAGCTAGACTTTTCTTCCTAGACTAGGTCCTTGATTGGTCGTTGTATCAGGCGCAAAAAAATTTCACAAATCTTTTGGTCTATTATGGCGACATGCCAATATATGTCTTGTGTCTATTATCATTTGTATATTGATATTGTGTCTGTTAACATTTTATCCCAATTACTTGCCAAAATCAATATATGAGAGTGGGCACAAATTAATAACAAATCAGTTTAATAGTTATCCCTGAAGCACTTTGCTCTCAAATCCAACTATGATAACTTTTAGTGTACTTAATGTTTTCATTTCTTGACTGGATCCTTGAAACTGGAATGATAAACGTTCTTACGAAGCTTAGTGATCGTATACTTGTGCTTGATGAGTAGAATGAACCAGCTCCTATGAAGAGTCTTCAAATCCTCGATGAGTTGGCATAGATGAATTCAAAACCTAATAACTAAAGTAGCGCAACAAAAAAAAAACTCTTAAAACTACAAAATGTGCAACAACAAAAAATATATCCTTGCAGGCTAATGGTGGAGCGCCAGTTGCAGGGATCGGCGCCTCCTTCGTCCTGCCGGTTAGACGACGTCGTCGTAGAAGTCTAGAAGATAGACAGAGAGATAATAACTTTCTATTGACCGTGGAATTGACGATGCACATGTTGCATGACATCGTCTCGTAGGCCGTTTGGAATTCTCCGGCTGGTTGAAGAAAATGGAAAATAGAGTCGGCATGTGGCATACTGGAACAGGGTACGTGGCTGTAGCTGCCACGTAAATGATGCCCCATGCATCTCATCGATCCCGCCGGGTCATGCGGCTGCACCTACGGCAACATGCGGCTAGCGCGTGGGTACTTGCCACTTGGTATTGGTACGAACGGTGCAGATTTGGTTTAGTAGATGTAGAAAAGTTTTGGTTTGAGATTTTCAGTAGAGGAGACATCGATCAGTATTATATTATTACAGACATGACTAAAATCTGACACCTAAAAATACATAACTTTAGTAATAACCAATATGAAATGTGTAAAAAGGCATTAGTGAGATGCAAAGAACTATATGGATCTTGAATCTTATCTTACAACTTTAAAACTCGACACTCTTTAATCAACCAACTTCTCTGATCAATCATCAATAACAACGATGTGTTGCGTCATACTCCCTCCGTTCATTTATCTCCTTTATCTAAGCAAAAAAATTTTATTTAAAAATCTTTTTGGGACTTATCTAAAAACCCCATCACTATTGAACAAGATCTCATTCCTTGTTACGGACTAAATTGCCTCATAAAGCGCTGCAACTCATTTATGTAAGTACCACCAACAATGATCCCAGTTGTGGTGGTGGAATATGTATAATTTGCCAATAAAAACCATCCTACTATAGTTATTATAAGATGCAAAGAAGAAATCTCGGATGATTTGGTTTTATAATAAGGTTATCAGAAGCAATAAGTTTTACAAGCATTCAATTCCTTCTAACCAAATTGTTGGCGTTCGTAGGAACGGTGCACGGACATGGACAAACTTGGGATCATATTTGGGTCGCCTACGGGCTACGGCTCCAAACGCCAACAAGTCTTCATCATGGACGAAGCCCATCCATGCGTACATTGCCGCCCTGAGCCCCTGACACGTTGATTTGCCCGTGCCATACCATACACGTAACGCGCCTAACCGATGGTGCCCTTGATGATCTGTTCTCAGCTCACCGCTGGAAGAGCTGCATTATTTCTGCATCCTCGACTATACGTAGAGTTATCCCGTGTAATTTGGGGCATAGACCTGTTGACCTGATCATCAATAGCTGTAGTACACCTCATCCACTACAGCATGCCAAACACGAACGCGTGATCTTCTCTTGTGGAATTTGTTGGGAATTTTCCACACGCAACCACACCATGCATGCCATGCTACCAACCGGACGCACCGCATGCATGCATCTATAAATACTCAGCACCACATGAACCCCCATCCTCCATGCTCACAAGTCACGGGCTCACGGCACGCACACACGCACATCTGAGCTGCAGAACTTGTGAGCGACCAACTGACAGTACGTGCACTACCGTGTGCACGGCTAGCTAGCAACAAATCAACAACCATGGCGTCCTCCTCCTCCGTTCTCCTCCTCGCCGTCGCCCTCGTCTTCGCCGCCTCCGTGGCAGACGCGGCCACCTTCAAGGTGATCAACCGGTGCAGGGACACGCTGTGGCCGGCGGCCCTCCCCGGCGGCGGCGCGCGTCTGGACCCGGGGAAGACGTGGACGGTGCAGATCCCGGCGGGCACGGCGCACGCCCGTGTGTGGGCGCGCACGGGCTGCCGCTTCGACGGCAGCGGGCGCGGGTCGTGCCAGACGGGGGACTGCGGCGGCGCGCTGGCGTGCACCGTGTCCGGGCGCACCCCGGCGACGCTGGCCGAGTACACGCTGGGCAACCCGGACTACATCGACATCTCGCTGGTGGACGGCTTCAACGTGCCCATGTCGTTCCAGTGCGGCGGCAGGGGGCCGAGCTGCAAGGCCGACATCAACGCCCAGTGCCCCGCGCAGCTCAAGGTGCCCGGCGGCTGCGCCAGCGCGTGCGAGAAGCTCGGCGGCGACACCTACTGCTGCCGCGGGCCGTACACGGACAAGTGCCCGCCCACGGATTACTCCAGGTTCTTCAAGAGGCTGTGCCCGGACGCGTATAGCTACGCCAAGGACGACCAGACCAGCACCTTCACCTGCCCAAAGGGATCCAACTACGAGATCGTGCTCTGCCCATGAAGAGTACACGTATAAGCGTGGCGAAGTCGCACGTTGAGGGAGTAGCTAGTAAATAAAGTGCGTGTGAATTTCGAATAAGGCCTTACTTTCTTACTGGCCATCATCCACAACATCCTAGTATGTTTTCCCTCTAAAAACATACTAGTATGTTTTCCCTCTATAAAAACATACTAGTATGTTTGTTTTTATGAATAAATAAGATAAAGGAAAGATTGCAAAAAAAAAAAAAAAAAGCCCAATTGCAAAGGTGCAGCAGGTGCATGCTATCGCAGCTCATCAGAATTCAGAAATCCATGCTTCGTATACGTGATACTGACTAACGCGTGGCATTCAATTCAGCCATGCATCTAGATCTAGGTATCTAATAACATTGATGCTGACTTTCGGAGTGTTCGGCTGGTGATATAAGCCGGCAAGTGAACACCCCACCATCGACATGAAGTGCGTCCCTACTCCCTAGCGAGGCTGGTGATGCTAGCTGGCTGACTCCTTTGGCGTGCTTGAATGAAGGCCTCGGCGGCGTCAGCGGAGTAGCGGGGTGCGTAGCCCTGCCTGTCATTGGCAGGATCGACGTGGTCCCAGAAGCCGTGGAGGTGGAGGTGGAGCCGCCTCCGCGCTTGCTTCACCATCTTGTCGCCCTTCGCCTCCATGGCGTCGACGCCACTGGGTCGGCTCGCAGCCTCCGTCCTTCTGTTTCCTGCTGCTTCCACTTCCAGCGCGCTGCTGCTCTGCTGGGTGCCGGCCGGCTGCACGCGCACGGCGCCGGGAGGCCGCAAGCTCCATGGCCATCCGCGCGGTTTCCTCCGTGCGCCGGCGCCGGGAGGCCGCAGTCCCCATGACCGCCCGTTCGGCTTCGCTCGTGCGTGCGTGCGTGCGCACGGGCACGGCGGCGGGATCTCTCCGAAATCTTGTATTGCTGCGGAAACGGGTGAGCGATCCTCGTGTCGGGCCGGTGATCTGGAATCGTCCAGATTTTAGATGGATGAATTCGTGGATGACGTTCCGACTTCGGACTCGCGGGTGGATCAGGAATTCTATTCGCATTCGTGTTGCATTGACCCGGAACCTTGTGCCTATATTTATTTTTCACATAAAATTAAAAAGGCAGAAAATGTTCCATGAATAGCAGAAAATGTTGTAATTAAGTGCCAAAGAAAATGTCCTCAGCATATAGAGAAGAAAAACAGCTGGTTGTTGATACTGTAGTGTTGGACAAAGACAGAGGGATTCACGGCATCAGTATCTACCTTGACAGAATGCCGTGAGGAGATAACCGTCCATTCTTTCCGTGGTATGTTACGTGACGGATCGACGGTATTATCTTTCGATGCTAATGTGAAACTAATTTATTCGGACAGTCTCAATGAAAAGTTTCACTTCACAGTTTCCAAGACATAACACTAAGAATGAAATAAGGTGTCTCAATGTATAGTTTTATCTTATAGTTTCATAAGGTGCTTTTAGCATCTAATTAATACATTTCTAGGATGCTGACTGTATTACATTGCGGTTCTTGGTTGCTATCTGTATCAAATTGCAGAGAAACGGAAGCCACTTTATTACAAAGCTTGCGCAAAATCAAAGCACAAAGAAACTATTTCTTGGCCGGCAACACCGTATAAATAAATCATTTGTATTCGGTTCGGCCGTTTGCAGTCATCGAATGAAATACTTGCAGGCATCGAAGTCGACACCGCAGGTGAAAGTTGGAGCCGACGCGTGCGAGGAAGTTTGGCGGCGCAGTCGAAGAAATCGGCGGCAGCGTCAGGGATGAAATCGACGGCAGCAGCAGCAATGGCGACGAAGTCGTAGACGGCGACAACGCAGGCCTGGACAACGTAGACGACGACAAGGCAGGCCTGGACACCGTCAGTGGCAGAACCAGAACTCTTGAATAAGGGGGCCGAACAATGCAAAACATATCATAATTAGACGAAAGGAGAATTTTTTTAGATATGTCATTGAATTTTTGCTAAAAAAATTAGATTTCTATTGAATTTTTTGAATGAAAAATTGAATTTTATTGATTTTTTCATGAAAATTTGGTTTTTTCTATAGTATATAAACAATTCATTGTTTTTTTGGGGGGGGGGGGGGCCCACGGCCCCCGGCCCCTGGCTGACACCGCCTTGCAGCATCCGGCAGGCTTGCTCATGGCGGAGGTGCTCCCGATGTCTTCGCCCGCGTCTGGCTGGTGTGCTCGTGGCGGAAGTCGAAGACGGCGACAATGCCAGTTTAGACACCGTCTTGCGGGCGGAGAGGTGCGCTTTTGACAGCTTTCGCCCCGCATCTGGCATGCTTTTCGCGGCGGGAGGCGCCCGCCCGCGTCCAGCGGCCTCGCCCAATGGTAGGGCGCGGCCTTGCCGCCGCCGCCAAGTCCGACGGCCTTCGCGGCGGGGCGCGCCCGGCGGTCTCCCGCGCTGTCCGCAATGGAAGAAGAAGCTGCGTGCCTGATGAAACGAACCGAGACTCTCAACGCGTGTTTCACCGTGTTCCGACGTTTTGGAAACACCGCTCTATTGTTTCGTCCCCATGAAACATATCCCCTCTCTCTACTCTTAGTTTCATACAAAAATTTTAAATCTGCTGACGTAGCACTCTATTTAATATGCATGAAATCCCCCGTGGAACCCTATTGAGACTGTCCTTCTAAGGCTATCCACAGTGAGGTTTCATGCCTCAGTTACTAATACACCTAGTTTTTTGAAACAACTCGTCCTATTCATTTGTCTTATAAGTCAGACTTATCACCGTTCGAAACCAAAGTGACTTGTCTTATCACCCGAACTTATGAAACTCTCATAATCTCTCTCTTTATTAACATAGTGTCATGTCAAATAGATTTAATGTTTATAGAATTTTATAAAACTCTTATTGAGACGGGCCTAAAAATCAATTATATTGTATACAAACCTCTTGCAGAGGCCAAATAATAAAAAAAAAAAAGCACGTGGAGCTAAAAAAATGTCCCTCTCTTATCCGGTT
>JADLZL010005719.1:0-16043 GCA_015844335.1 Chrysopogon serrulatus | reverse complement strand
AATCAAGACAATATAATCGTCATAATAACAAAAGATGTTTTTTCAAGGAGTATGGACAAGGATGTGTGCCAAATTAAGAACAAATATGAACAAGAGGGAGATAAGCTAGAATCTTTGATGCGTACCTTTAGTTTGATATATGGAGCACTACTTAGGTGTCCTGAAATTGGCAAGAAGCTAGCCTGACAAAATAGATGCTTGCCTTTCCATAACCATGAGGTTTGTATTTATGCTTGCAGTGGATGGATAGATAGGATTAGTGGGAGAAGCTTTTCCAAGGCTCCAACGAACAGACAAAAACAGATGCCCTAATAATGCTTGCACTCCTATTTTTCTGTATGATTCCTTCACACCCTGTTTCTCTTTCTCACCCCCTACAATTTTAATTTATATCAGGAGTTCTTTTTTCGTTGTTTGAAGAGTCATCATATGTTTTAATTAACATGGTGGCATGGTGCATCATCTGGTAAGACGTTTTCGTTGGGTCGTATTCTGCACAGGTAAGATTTTGACAAGGACAAGGAGAATAGGAGGTGGTAGGTGCCACCAGCCAGAGCACCACTTGTAAAGGGTGATATGGCACTTTGGAATTCAACTTTATTTTGGTCTCGGTATGTAGGACAGTTTTGGTGTTAGAGATAGACATAGAGATAGACAAAACTGATAGGGATTGAGAATTTAAGATAGGGTAGCTCAACCTTTAAACTACGCTGGAACCCAGAGGATGCAAGTAGCGATGGTGACCCTAAACTTTACACCAGGGGTCCAAGGAAGTGGAGGTGACTCGCCAAGAACTTTGTTAAGCAAAGCAGTTTTTGTGTTTGTCAAGATATGTTCGATGGAAACGAGCCAAGAATTGAATTTTTTAAAATAGTGAACAATTTCATTCTTATAACAAGATGATACCCCATGCATTGCCGTGGAGGTTAGTATTGTATATCTTCCACGTGAGTTTGCAGCGATAGTTCAATTAGATAAGAAATTTAAGCAAGATCGAAGTAAATTAATTGGGCAATTGTAAATCAAAGGTACCTATCGATGCCAACAAATGGGCGGTGACTACCGACGGTAAACACAAAGCCAAGAGAGGCTCGGGAGGGGGCGCCGCTGGCCTTAGCGAGCCCCGCGGCCTGCCCTAGGGAAGAGGGCGTGCAATAGGGCTGGCTGCCTAGCCGCTATCAGTAGCCACCGCCCCTTTCCTTCCATGTTCCCACGGACTTCCTTTTAGGTATTTCAGCAATTTAGGAATAATTAGTTAATAAATGGAAGTTAGTAGACTGATTTGCGGAAGGAAGAGTCTTTCGATAAGGTCTCTTCCACCTTGCTTAAGGGTCAAGTCTTCTAGGACTATAAATCTGAGGGACTTGTAATCGGATGGATTAAGAAAAAAGTCGAAGAACTTTAATCTTAGCTCTCTAGCTGCGGGACTCTGTCTCCCCCATCCCCACGGGTCTGCACCGTCGCCGCCTCCTCCCGCATCGCTGCAACCGCCCACGTCGCCGTTCAGCGCTGCCACCACTAGTCACCGCCACACACGCCGCCCCTCTCCTCCTCCTCCGTAGTGCCCAATCCACCCTACCCGCTGCGCGTGTTATAGCCGGTATCGAGATACCACTTCGATCCTTTGGACATCAATGGCTTCTACCATCACCATGCTTTGCAAGAACTCCAAGCGCTCGGGAATAACATCACCAGTTGGATCTAACCATGAAACAGTCCTACGAGGAGAGCAACAACAATGAAGATGCCACCCTCGACGATATGAATCAACACATCACAAACAAGGAGAAGGAACTGGCACATCTTCTCAGGAACGCCATCAACAATCTTGCTGTAGACAAACAACAAGATGTGATACTAAAATCTGGTAATCAAATCACCTCAAATTTTATTCCTACATATGCATCTAAGGGGTCTTTAGATGGAAACTCCCCGACCACCATGGAAAACGCCATCTGCGAGCAATCCACGGCAACTGCCACAGTTGCCTCGTCTCCAACCCTCAACATCTCGGCCATCGTTAGCAACTCCACCGACATCGATGATTGCATCTGCGCCATGGAGCTAGAGCATGCCTCCCACAGGCGCCCCTACCATCCATGCCCCAGCGACCATCATCGATGCTCTAACACCAATCGTCAACAACACCATCGTCACCATGCTCCGAGCCAGATCTGATCTAGACACTGCCAACTACGCCAACCTTGCCATGGAAAAACAAGTTAAGATCATCACCGACAAATCTTTAGTCAACACCATGATGAAGGAACCTATCGCCATCAACACTGTAGGATGGCACCACCGTCACCTCGCTTGACACCTTGGATACCTTCATCAATAATACTAGCATCATCCTATTGGCTATTTTAGCTAATCCGGTCACCAGGTTTGATACAAAAATCACCCCCAATTTTGTCCCTATAGCTGCATCTATGGGACATTCAGATGGAGATTCTATAGCCACCGTCATCACCAATATCCAACCTAGATTGGATTAGGAGGACATCATCAACAACACAACCGTCACAGCTCAGCAGGACGTCACTAACAGCTTGAGCGCCATGGGTCCAGGCCGGGCCCCTAAGGGCACTACCGTCAGCAACACTAGGGTGACACTATCACTGCTTTGCTGGCAGTTAAGCAAGCAGGCACGAAGAGCCTCACGCAATTGATGGAAGGCGCCATACTCAAGCAATCCACGGTAACCGCAATTATTGCCTCATCGCTATGTCTTGATATTCAAGCAATCGGGTATGCAATCTTTGATTTAAATAGACCACAAGTTCCATACATGCCTCTAATGATGACTGAACTGGCAATGGACATGGAGCAAGTCGAGCATAGCATTATTAAGTACATCACCCGGCCACACTAAGGCGATCCACTAGATGAACAGATCAAAATCTACATCAAGGTCATACTGGATATGCCCAAGCTGATGAAATTAGAGCAACTGAGGTGGGACTTTAATGGAGGTCCCTAGTTGGAACCATCGACAGATGTTGGCACGTTACCTCTGTTGCCATGGCTATCTAAGATGTAGCTTCCCTTTGGACCACAAAAAGACCACAAAAAGCAATGAATAATCATAGGACCGGCAACAACAAAAGCTATGCCATGCCAGTCACACACCATGAGATGGAGAACAACATACACTTGGCACGACAACTGGCTACAACCCATACTATAACACCCAGTTTTAAAGACAAAACTAGGTATGTCGTATGTGTGTCCAGAAAATCCACATATACAGCCACAGAGTAAATTATATTAGAAAATAATATTATAAACAGGCTATACTTAACTTTATTAACACTTACATCAGAGAAACATAGAACGGTTGATAATATTCTCTTCAGCCTCCATTAGTTGTAGGGACAGTTGACTGAGGGCAACGCCTAGCTGTTGACATTTCATAGCGTCATTTTATTAACAGCAATACAAAATGTATAGTATTGATTAACTTGTCTTTAGCAACTAGCCACCTATCTCTCACCTTTATTCCTAAGCATGGAACTAGGTTGTCATCCCTATTTATATAGGTAGGAATAGTTATTGGTATCTAATCTTATCATTTTATGTGACTAGGCAAAAATAAATACACTACTAAAAAAAACTTAACTGCAACCTTTCAATTTAGGGCTCGGAGGCGGTTGGGCCTCCCGCCCGCCTCCTGATTAGTGGGCCCGGCAACCGCCTCGGTTAATGGGTTAACCGAGGCGGGCGTTGTCAAATAACCGCCTCGGTAAATGCACATTAATCGAGGCGGTTGTGTTACAACAAACGCCCGCTAAATAATATATTAACCGAGGCGGTTTCCTAAATATATTAACCGAGGCGGTTGCCTTTAGGAAACCGCCTCGGTAAATGCTCATTAACCGAGGTGGTTGCCTTTGGTAGACCGCCTCGGTTCCATTAACCGAGGCGTTTGTTGTAACAAAACCGCCTCGATTAATGGGCATTTACCGAGGCGGTTGGAGTTACAATGCCCGCCTCGGTTAAGCCAGGCTATATAATCGGCGCCTCCACCTTCTTCTTCCCCACGACCTTCTCCTCTATTTTCGGGTTTTGAGCTCCCAAAACCCGAAAATGACTATTTTCTAGGGGGAGAGTTTTGCTCTTGGATTTATTGAAGGGGGACACCGCAAGAGGTTAAATCTTACTCTTCTCCACTTATTTTCTTCTCTTTTCCATGGTTTGGGGCTTCCTTTCTAGATCTAGATCTAGATCTAAATGGAGGAGAGAGAAAAGTAGATCTGCCATTTGTATTGATTGATAATCGAATCTAGACGAAGGCTTACATGTTTTTTTGGGTGCTTGCGTGCGTATGTGTTGTAGTCATGGACCGGGAATGGATGTACAAGACATCGAGGCTAGATCCGTCTTTCCTGGATCAGCTGAGGAAGAAGTTTATTTCCGCAGCGAAAAAACATCGTCTGAGTCTAGGTTGCAATCACATGATTTGTCCATGTAGTCGGTGCATGAATCTGTTTGCCCATGAAGATACCGTTGTACAGTCTCACTTGATCCGACATGGTTTTGTCAAGGATTACACCGTCTGGAGGCACCATGGTGAGC
Source organism: Chrysopogon serrulatus (assembly GCA_015844335.1). Lineage (NCBI taxonomy): Eukaryota > Viridiplantae > Streptophyta > Magnoliopsida > Poales > Poaceae > Chrysopogon > Chrysopogon serrulatus. The sequence continues at coordinate 11,465 of JADLZL010005719.1, read as the reverse complement.
AAAATCCAGCATCCATGACTTCATGCGGACCAAAATCATCCACCACGTTAAATGACAAAGTACTAGAGGAGCCTCTGAAACCATCTATCTGTGTCCTAGGAACAGGCAACTAAGAAGGAAATTGTGATTACATTACGATTGATGATCTACTACAAGGTGATGATATTGCAGACGGTGAAGATTGTGCGGATGTGTTGGATCCGAAAGATGTAGAGCTTTTTGATAGAATTGCTAATTGTATGGACAAAGATGATGTTCTGTTTGGGAATCCTAAGTGGCTCGAGAATTTTAAACAGATGAAGCAAGCGGCAATTGATTCCCTTTACAAAGACTACCTGAAGCATTGGACGGCGTTACGTTTTGATCTGCAGATGCTTATGCTGAAGGCCCGCTATGGGTGGTCTGACACAAACTTCAATGACTTGTTACGTATTCTCGCAGACACATTCCCAGAGGGAAACAAGGTGTCTGCCAACACCTATCGGGCAAAGAAATTGATTTGGCCAGTGGTGATGAAGCTTAGAAAGTTCCATGCATGTCCTAATCACTATATCTTATACCGGGGCAAGTATGAGAACTTGGAAAGCTGCCCGTCTTTGCGGTGCGATCGATACAAGAAGAATCTTTGGTTGTCGCACGGACGCGTATAAGGATGGACCGGCGGTTAAAGGGGCAAAGAAGAAGAAGACGACCAAGAAGCAGACCCATGCCGAGGATGAGGAAGAAGAGGGCTACACACAGAGAGAAAGTCCTGCCCTATCTGTTATTGCATGCAGTGTGCCAAACAACCCGATGCCTCAGTTTATGTGGATACTACGCTTGTGAGTACTTGAGGGCGTGCAACGGGTATAGTCGAAGTTGGCGGCAGCTCAAGAAAGCAAAACCAATTTGGAGAGAGTCAAGGGTTGACAACGCTCACATCAAGCAAACAATAGACGGCATCTGTAAGTTTGTAATAGATGAAGTTGCTCATGTTGACAGAAAGTTCTTCAACAAGGAAAGCGAGCTAGCGACTGAGGAGAAGTACGAGAAGCTACGGAACTGGAGAACCATGCTAGACATGAGGGATTACATATTGCTGGACATCTTTTAGTAGACCATAGCTTATATTCTCGTATGTATGATATGCTCGTGTGTAATATAAACTTTGCGGTGGATCGGCGAACGTTGTGGATGACATGTATATAAACTTATAATCTTTCTCTCAGTGTATAAGTATTTTCTAGTGTATCCTGTTCTTCATTTGTAATTTATTTAGTGTATTCTTCGATATGAAATTTAAATTCAAATTTATTTAAAGTTTTTTTTTTAAACTAAAAATCAATAACCGAGGCGGGCTATTAACAAAAAACCGCTTCGGTTAATGTCTTAACCGAGGCGGGTGTTATAAGGAACCGCCTCGGTTAATTTGTTAATCGAGACAGGCGTTGTAAAACCGCCTCGGTTAATACCGATTAACCGAGGCGGTTGCCTTTAAATTGCCCACCTCGGTTAAGACATTAACCGGGCGGTTACATTAAACGCCTCGGTTAAGCCACGATTAACCGTGGACGATTAGTCCGAGGCGGTTAGAATGCCCGCCTCGGTTAACATTTCTGCCCACCTCCATTAAGTTTTTACGTAGTAGTGATAAAGGATATATAAACTAAGAATGATTTTGCAAGTGGACGGATAATTATATCATTGTAATATTTTACCTAGAGTATTACCAGGGTTGTCAATTATATTTTACCACTAGAAAAGCATTGCTAAAAAGCTAATCTATAGTATTGATAACACTTATATGCAGTAAATAAGAGATGTAGCCAATGTCAAACTCTTCTCAAAACAGGAATATGTCACAAGATAAAGATAAATAGATAAATGATAAATATGATCAGTCATGATATAATACTACTAATTCACTCAGAGCAATCTAGCATGTTAATATTGTCTAACCTAAATATAGGGAAATAACTCCTAAGTATTCTAGATACAGTCAAAGCTACGTCAACTAGTGCAAGTATGTCTAACAACCATCGTTAAGTAATACTACTATAATTCCCAAAAATATCGGAGCAATGTATAAGAAAAGATGAGTATAGGAACTTCATGTATATAAATATACTCTTAACCTGACAGTCTCATTCTACCAATCCACCATAGAGGGGAGGCCTACAAAGGACACAATGGATCTATCACATCCATGATCTACCTCACTATCCGACACAACCTGGAGATATTCGTAGATAAGCAAAGAATCAAGACACCACACCTATATACGCCTACCACTCACCATACAATTGAATAGATGAGCGCTATACGAACCCGAAGCATGAATATAATAACAAACTAGTATACTAGGCATATTCAAGTACACAATGAACAATGTAAGTAGGAACATAATGTTAAAGAACAATGTTGCTAGTAATAATTGTCAAACGCAAATATTCCAATAAAAAAGAAAAGAACTTAAGAACTATACCAAACTCTTCTCTTCTTGACAACTTCAAATCCAAGATCGTTTGAAGAACTTGACTTCCTCCAATCTAGATCAGCTAGGCTAAACTATAAACTAGAGAGGCTTTGGATGAATTAGCGTTTTTTTTGGTCATCAGATGACTTGAAAGAGGTATTGAATGAATTAGGGTTTTTTTTTGTCTGGCCCTGTTTATATAGCCCGATGGGATGCACGACGGCCGTTTGATCAAACCCACTTCACGTAGGGCTGAGATTGATCCTCAAAGACGATGGAAGATGCTCATGGAGGCTAGCAGGTGGGGCCCACTGGGGTAGACCGGGCGGCACATCTGGTGGGGCTGGCCGGCGCCACCTAGAGGTGGGTCTGTCTCCCCTTCGCTCCGGTGTCTTCTGGACCCTTCTCGAGTTATGTGGCGTTTTCTTGAGTTGTGGATAATTCTCTGACACAGTTTTGTAGTTATGCCTCTTTTTTGCTGTTTTCTGGATTAGTCCTTGGAATTTGATAAATCGCCAAAACTCGTGGAAATTGTTAGATAAAATCGTAGCCTTCTAGATATTGATGTGTTTCTCATGCCTTTTGATATATAAAAAGTGGACTCTATCCACCGTCAACACTAGCACTTCTCACAAAAACTCACTAGCTCCACCTTCTGGTATCCATCTAGGATTTTGCCAAAATATTAAAAAGTAAAGCAAGCATAAGTACATGTCATACTCAGTAATTATAACATGGGGTTCATGAGGCTCAAAAGGCGACACTAGTTTACCACCTAGACGGTTGGAGGCGGTGAGGCCGGAGTTGATCAAGCTTGAAGATTGTTCTTGGCAACTCCGAAGGTGTTGTGAGGTGTTCTTGACATTATCCCCGCGGGAGATCGCATGCAAAAAGCTACTCTAGTGGAGTGCTTTGTGACTTGTGTTGCTCTCATCTTGTGGTGATTCTTGCAATGCCTGTTAGAGGCTTGGTGTGGTGCCTATTAGCCATCGAATCCCAAGTGAGTGTGCCATCACAACGAGAAGTAGCGTGTTGGCAAGCCATGAACATCGATAAAAACTCTGGTGTTCATTTGGGATTGATCCATCGAGATCATATTTGGATTTTATATTGATTGATTGGATCATTATCTCATGTATTCATTGTTGATCAAGATGGTGATTGATGTGACATCCCTAAGGCATAGAGTGTATCTCTCGATTCCCCTCCTTGAGATTACTCATGTGAAGTAGTGTATTAGGGTGCTACTAATTTTTGACCCTATCACATCGCTTTGCCTTGCATCAAACACAAATTTGATGCAATAGGTGGCTGTTATTGCATCTATGTTAAAAATCTGATGCAATAGGTGGTGATTATTGCATCGCGAAAAGAATTGGATGCGATAGTAATTCATGTCGATGCAATAGGCACGATCTACTGCATCGGTTTCATACAAAGAGATGCAATAGGTATAAATTATTGCATCGGACAAATTTGGTTGCGTTACTATTGATTTTTTGATGCAATATGTAGGTGGTATTGCACTGAGTTAAAATATGGATGCAATTAGGGAGTACTATTGCAACGGATTAATAATGCTAATCTCTGATACAATATTTGATTTATATTTCATCATTTTAGTTTAGCAATAATTTGATGCAATACATTGTTATTATTTTTTTTGCGACCATAATACATTGTTATTATTGCATTGAAAATTTTAGGTTGTCGGATACTAAAATATATTGTAGGATCACATACATACATTTGCTTCTAGAATTTATATTTTTTTAAAGAATAGTCAAATCACATATCACTATCAGAAATATATCTATTGAATATGTAGAAGTCGTTAATGTATAATGAATTCAGCCCTGAATTCAGCCCCTTTTATATTTGAATTTAAATATAATACACATAACTGAACTGAAATAGGATTTATAATTGAAGGATAACATCACATGAGCAGTGGTGAAGCTAAAAAATAGTGCAACATATGAGTACGGAATTCTCCAGTGATGCTTACTTTGTAAGGAAATCTTTTAATAACGAATCTCGTGTGCAAACTCGGGCACCCGATTAAGCCACGTCGCCCGAAAACCCGAAGAGCCGTCGGATCCGGCTGAGGCGGGATCTGGTCCGTCCGATAAGCGGTTGTAACGGGTCTCACCCATTGAGCCATAACCCGGACAGTCGCGAATCCTCACGAACATGCTTGCGGCGACTCCCGCACCTCCTTCCTCCTCCCGAGCCGGGCGGGGTGCCAGCTGCCCTAGCGGGCGGGAGTGCGGGCCGCCCGCGGTGACGGCCATTCCCAACCATCCCGTCGCGGGCACGGGCTGGGAGCCAGCGTTGCGGGCGTGGCGGCACTAGCCACCCCAGACCCATTGCAACGGCACCTTCCTCCTATCGTGGGCGAGGCACTGGCGTTGCAATGCAAGCGCGGCGTTCAGGCTCCGGCGTCGGCGCAGGCGGGGTGCGGCCCCGTCTGCTCGGTCCCGGCCACCCGTCGCTCAGAGGTGCAGGCGCAGGCACTGGCGCGTACATAGCTCGCCATGGCGCCCATGCCGCGGTGCTGGCCGTGCCCTGCCCCTGCATCGCGCTTAAGAAGGAGGTGACCCCGCACATGTCTCCTCGCTCGCCCTCACGCCCTCTCTGCTCAGCTCTCCCGCCTCCACTCTGTCTGTTCGACCCTCTCTGAATCCTCCCCGCCCCTCTCCATCTCGGCCTCGAGTACACCTCCGATGCCCAAGTTCTGGCCCCATGACCATGTCCTGTCCTGTGCAATACAGGTGTTTGACAAAATGCCCAAAATAGGCAACAACGCAAGCCAGCCGTCAGATGAAGACTGATGTTTGTGTAGATCGTCTTGCCTATAAATAGAGTGATACGGACTCCAACCAATACACGACGGACTCCAACCAATACACGATGGATCATGGTATGTAAAATAAATTACTTATTCCCTGCGCTCTTTTTCATTTGATTTGATTGTAATCATTATAAAATATCATGCCCAAAATAATGCTCAGACCAAAGTCATGAAGCCAGCAAAGGCTGTAATTAAGTGCCCCAAAAAAAAAAAGACTGAGAGCATGCTTCACGTAAATTGGTGTATGGTACTATATTTTAAGAATTTAACTGACATTTGAAACATCTACAAGTGATCTCATAATTCTGATATACTCCTATGATTCCGGTAGGTACTACACAAATACTTTGCAATTGATATTGTATAGTCAGTGACATGCCAAAATTTTAAACCCAACAAGAAAATTAGCAGTGCATATATTTCTCTCTTCATATAAACTAGCCAACTATTTCTACAAATTGATCAAAATTATTATACTCTGTTTCAATATGTGAAACTGTTTTCTTTGGGGAATTATAAAAACAGGAAACTTAAAACGGTAGCGCCAGCGCTTTCGGACGTCCGACGCCATTGGATGCCCTCCCCGCGGCGCGCCCCGCCTGCCTCCTCCCCCGCGACGCGCTTCCGGCGCCCTCGCCCCGCCGCCCGACCACCGCCCGCCCGGGCGCCTGGGGGTTCGCCGGAGCTCCGCGAGCTGGGGCCCGCCCTCTTCCTCTCCCGGCACCTCCTTCTCTAGCTCCGGCGACCTCGCCCCTGCCCAAGACCTGGCCCGCTGCCTGCCCCCGCCGCCCGGCTGCCCCTAAGCCGCCCGCACGCAGCCCACCGCCTGGCTTCCCTTCCTCCCCGGCCAGCCGGACAATCTACATCCACCGGAGGTGACGGAGAGGGGAAGCTTCGCCCGGCGGCGTCATGGCACGGCGCTTGTGGCCGCCATGGCCGGCACGAGCTTAGGCGGGCGGTGGCGCTGGGGTGGAGGCGGCCGAGCGGGGAGGTGGAAGACGACGCTTGGCGGGGTGGGCCGTCGAGTGGGCCTTCGACACGCGTCCGGCGTGCGTGGCGTCCGCCCGAGCCGTATCATTACCGAACTTAAAATACATACGTCTAATTATGGTTTTCTATCTTCATTCTTGCCAGTTCATAGCGTTTCAATATAAATTGAGTTTTGAGTCCTGCTATATATGAGTTCTGTAACTAATAGGAGCAGACTTACAAGGCAGCATCAACAGTTAAATTTATACAATACAGTGAGACATGAAGACTAAGTTTGGTAATTGGCTCCCTTTATAATTTAAGAACATTTTCAACAGTGGCAAAAGAGAAGTGGTAGATTATCCTGGAGATATTAAAACTAAGATACTGTGTGCTGATGCTTCCATACTTTTGATCAAGACAGTTAAATTTTAGCATACACGAAGACATGGAGTTGCTGCTGAATTAACAACACAAGCTCGAGCTCGAACACTTGAATCAGAGATCTTGCTGACCACTTCAAATTTTAGCATACGCTTGAATCATCTGTCCCTATATTTAGTGATTAGAGGGGGGATTAAATTCAGGAATCCCTAGAGACAAAGTGGCCTGGTTGCCCACAGCAAGGGGCGCGGCAAAGCCGCGCCTATCTTTCTAGAGCCCTATGTTTTTCAAAATATAGCACTCTAAGTATTTTTAGATGCTTCCTTTATCATTCAAGTGCCCTACACCAGCACAGTCCCTAATGTTCCTCTCCCTTCTCTCTTCGTCTTCACCCTCATCACCTTCCTTTACCCGAATGTCTCGCTTCTATATGTTCCTGAAGTAAGATATCAACCATGGAATTTGTCTAAGAATATTTGATCAAGCATAATAAGACCTAAACTATTCACTTTTCAAGGAAAATATTACCTTGCATAACCAACTTTTTGAATTAGATTTCTACATCAAGTCTTAAAGCTCTAGGATCCTAGCCAAAATCACTGATGGCCACCTCAAAGATGGCGCGCAACGCATGCCCACAGGTTTTCTAGTACATATATTAATACATATATTTCCAATTATAGCAAAGAAATAACAACACTGTGTAGGGCTTTGCAGTAAGTAACAAGAGAGAATTAGAAAGAACAAATCACCAGTTGCGGGTTACTGTCTTTTCGTGCAGCCAACAATCCTTGACGATCCAGCTAGAAGCTCGTGGGGGGTTGCCTCAAGCGAAGCGTCAATTCTATGCCCTCGCGAAGCATCAAGTGGAAACCTATCCAAATGCCTTAACGCAAGCATGCCATTGACCATGTCGGCCTAACTCTTCTCCTTGGTTCCATCAATTGCTAGCACACAACTGAAATATTGTTGTAATTGCCTATTGCCTATGAGTGCTTTCTGAGGAAACTGAACAATAATGAAATAATAATCACCTGAATATTAGTTCTTGAGTGACCACTGTGAAGCCAATAAAATAATTTTTGCTAAGCAAAGTGATGTATTGGGCCATGCTGTGTTACACTTGTATTGGGGGACAGAAAACGATTAAATCGCAAAATGAGATACAAAGGCAGAGTGGGGGGAGGGAGGGGGGGGGGGGCGGGGGTGCAACAATTTGGTCACAAATGAGATCTGAAAACCAGAGCGAGATGGCATGCTCACCCGTGAGGAATAGGAGCTGGCGAAGGTGCACAGCACCCACCAGATGGTGCGCATCTAGGCCTCCGATCATATCGTCGACGCTCTCCATCCCCCTTCCACATCTTGGCCTGCACACGAGCCGTTTCGCGGCCTGAGCTGTGGCGGCCGGGAACTCGATGGAATCCAGTCGGACGTAGAAAGAGCTAATAAAAACGTGTCGAGCTCAGCCTCTAGCAGCGCCTAAACTCCATCTCGATCTCTTACTTGGGGAATCGCCGCTAGTAATGAACGAAGCAAACGGGAGGCCGCCACAATGGAGAATTTAGGGTCGGGCGATGGGTTCGCCGAGGATCAATGGCGGCGCCGGCAACCTAAGTGGATTTCCAACACCAGGGCAGGGGAGGCACAGAGGGGCGGCAATGCACGGAGTGGAAAAGGGGCAATCTGAGAGTGCGTGCTCGGGACTCGGGAGATGAGAAAGAGGAATGCACGGTTGCGTTTTGGGTTTCTCCCGCTCCGTCGCTGCCAGAATTGTCCCCGCCAAATTTTACCCACGCCCTCCACTACCCAAATTCTCCCCGCCAAATTTGATCTCACGATCCTCTAGGAGCAACGTTTGTATCTGACCACCAAATTTTATTCTCATATAATTCTCTCCAATCTTATTAATATTTATATCTGTATCTGTATTTCTATCTCTAATACTTAAAAGGCAAATTTCTACCAACTTATTTATACTTACTAGAAAATATGTCTATGCGTTGCAACGGGAAAAAAAACTATCAAATATTAACAAAAAATAAGAACAAGAATGTTACAATTCAATTAACGTTGTATATCCTTACAATGAAATTTTAAAGCTATAGATTGTTATGATAAACCTGGGTTGATCTAGGTTCTAATAAAAAATAAATTGAGAAGTACATTTATTTAGATTATATAGGGTAAGAAACTGTTTAAAATTCCAATTTATTCTAGATTTCGTTAGATCATAAATTTGGGATACGTATGGGAGGCAAATGAATCGGAGAATGTGCTACAAACAAAATTCAAAGAAGAAATTTGTACACTTTAATATTTGATGTGAACCCGTTAGGGTTTTTGCCCGATCTTTCGATGAGAGGCGTGGGATAACTCGATTGGTGAATGGAGATGACGTTCACGGCTCGACTACAGCCTTCAAGATTGCGCCTTAGCAACCGATACACCACCCCAATGGCTGTCACCACGATCTTGTGGAGCGCAACACCCGGCCACTAGGGCACTCGTCACCGCAAGCAATCGAAGAACCAGCAAGAACAAGTAGAACAAGCACTGAATTACTAAATATAAATGAAGGTTTCAAACTCAATCTCCAATGAAGTGGGGTTCGAAAGACAAGAAGACGGGCGGCTGATCCACGCGCGCTTACAGCTTACAAGCAAGTAGCGAAGGCTAAACTTGATCTAAACAAAACCCGAGTGTTCTGGCGGCGGCCAGGGGGTATATGACGTGGGAAGGGATGACCACAAGGTGTTTGGGTCGTGCTCCAACCTAGGACACGTCCCTAATGGACCCTAAGAAGATACACAGCCCATCGGGCTAAAATAAGGTGACGCAGCACACAGGACAGAAAAAACTGGTCGGCGTTATTTTGATCATTGCCGCTGACTCCGAGAAGATATGGACATGGGACTGGATCCATATGAAAGTATACTTGATAAGCTTTCCAACAAGTATTAGAACGTCGCAATTGGACTCCATATGAAGCCATGGTGACCCGCACAAATTGGGGCTGTTCTGCGGTCGAATCAATTCCAAAAACGTGTTGGATTTGGACTCTTTCTTTCCTTAGGCTAGAAGTGACGTGGTAGCCTGATTGAGGACGTTGAGGATACTTGGTCTTGGCTCCCAATCATCTTTGTTAAGGTTCCATGCTTCCCATATGCAATCATCCCTTGACAAGTTGTCATTGCCGCACAATCCGAACGCAAACCGATGTAAAGCCTTCCCTTGTTGATCTTTTCCGTTTCCATGTTGGTCTTCTCCCTCATTCCTGAGCAAAACAAGAGTGCGCGTGTCTCCAAGATCTAAACAAGATGGACAAGAGCTCAAGAGGGAACTCACTTGATGATTAAGTTGACGAGCACGAGCACGAGTAAGAGGACCAGCAATAGGTGCCGGGTGTCGGGTGGGGATGCATTGTTGTTGATGTCCTCATCATCAATATTGCTAGCATAGCAAATGTGCCCGTGCGTCGTAAAAGAACCTAATATATATTAGAATCGGACTCCCTATCACATATGAGACATAGAGCACGCAACCCAATATGTCTTGGATTCAGACTTCGTATCGGTTATCGCTGGATGCAATCTGTTCTAAATTCTAACCCATACGACATTAAGGGTGTAATTACTGTTTGGGATGTAAGAAAATAAGACCAAAGAAGTTAGGGGGAGATGGAAAAATGGATGAAATTTGGCTCTTTAATATTAAGTATAAGTATATGAGACCTTTTACGGTGGTTGGGGGGTGCTTTTCGGTGCCTTTTAGTGTCTAGGCAACTAATTAAACTTTTTTACTCAAGGTTAGTATGGTAATTAGGCTCTCTTTCTGTACTTCATCCCCTCGCACCCGGTACCCGTACCCGCACGCTCGAGCCGGAGGGGAACTTCACGTCGTGACTCTCGCGCCGCCACCACCGCGGATGGGACCCTTGACGCCCGGTGGATTTCCTCCTCCACTTGCCTTTCTTTGGATCTATGTGGTGCAGCACATCGAGCAGCCTTCCCTCGCCGTCGCTTCCACTTGTCGCAGCCCCGCCGTAGCCCTTCCCAAGCCCCCCGTCATGGAAACAGTATCGAGGAGAATCAATCAATAATCCTATTTGTATGTATGTATTGGGTTGATGGCACCGTGCATGCCATCGTTATCTGATTCGAAATGGAGGAACAGATTATGACTCTGATCTGACCACTATGAATTGGATACATTTTGTGTGAAAGAAATCTGAATCGGATAGTTAGGAGAGGCCGGACAGAAAAATTGACAAAAATATACCAACTCTAAAATTTGAAGCTTTCAAAGACATAGACATAGGGGAGTATCCAACATGTATTGGAATGGGACATTGTATTGTTACTATTATTTATTTAGTAATTTATAATTTCTACAATTTTCTATTATTGATTTATTTATAATATAAATTATTATACGGAGGCCTAGGTACCATCCGTACATGTATTTTTTGTCGTTTTTCTCTCACAAGCCTCAAAGGAACTACAGCTTATGGGGTGGACGGAAGAAAAAAAAAGGAATAGACTAAATACAGACATAATTAGGACTGCAACAGCACAAGAGGTAGAGGCAAGTTATTCAAGATAAAAATCTTTTTTAGAGTAGGAGTCCTAACCCAAGAAGACAATTCGTTTTGACATTAGGCAATCTGTTTTTGAATCGATGAAAAAGCTATTCCAACTCATGTAAGGAGGGCTACTACATATATATGAGTCCGGACGGGGTAGTTAGAGGGAGACGGATAATAAAATGGATGGACAAAAAAATGGACTAAAATTTTGTCTC
>JADLZL010005718.1:0-117872 GCA_015844335.1 Chrysopogon serrulatus | reverse complement strand
CCCAGTGGGCACGTTGGCAACATTGGGGACAGAGTACTCATGGAGTGACTTTCCGCCATAGCGGTGATCTCGGTGCGAAGGTGATCTGTTCGGTTGTCGGTGGAGTATTTGAAGAAGAACGGTACGGGACCGAGTCTTTTCAAGATAGCCTCTAGATTGCCGGTGAAGTTTTTCGGCAAATCAAACCCCAATCATACACTATCTGTTTTCATCCACAACAGAGAAAACAAGAAAAGGTTATCCTGTATGAACAAAGGTTACTTTTTACATAAGTATATTATCCAAGTTTATGTTTTCATATAAAATCTTTCCTAGCCTTCTCCCAAGAACGGCGCCGTAAATGCTTGTTGGCGTTTCTTAGGCATCACCAAGTTTGGATCCCCTCGGTGACAACGCTAGAAATGCGATTGACATTCCTTAACATCATTACTCGAGAATAGAGTAAGTCTATCCCCGGTAATAAGTAAGAAATGCTTGGGGTGGTGTACCTCAATTACTATATCACTAGATCAGCCATGGTACCGAGGTACACCTTACCAGTTATTCTCTCTACTGCTACTAGTGATATACCTCGGATGATAGTTTTAGAATAGCATGGCACGGGCACCGTGGCATATCAAACTATTCTTACCTCTATCAAGAGAGTTATTATATCCCCAATAACGCTTAGGACTATAGCCTTAGCTGCTAGTACCTCGGAGATGCTATACGGCGCACTTTCAGCATTCCTTGACACTAGGGCTAAGATTATATTCCTAACTACAGTAAAGAGGTAACGATGATCCGGTAAACCTTTGCGGTTTTGGATGTTACTCCGCAAGCGCACGGAATTACCGTTGTAGCATTTCAACCCAGAGAAATCCAAGGTGTCTTATTTATATTTTCCCGAAGGAAGGCTAGTGTAGATTTTAGTATGAAACCGTAATCAAGAATATTATACGTTGTATGAAAAGTAGACCAATGCTCATAACAGGGGTAAACAATACGGTTTTCATGATAGTGGACACACACATACGGGTAGATGTCTCTCAAGTGAAGAAGGATAAATGAAGAATAAAGAATGAAAGAATATCCTACAGGAGCAATGGTCCTAATACAGCTAATGTCTAGATAGTGGATAGTCATACAAATACATGAATCAGAGCTAGAGTTGTGTTTGCGATGGATCAGAAGACCACCTGCCGCTAGTCTGCCAGCGAGATGGGTGGTAATTTAGACTCCTACACCATAGCCAAACATGGGGGATTACGAAGAGACGGACAGGGCTGTCACCACCTACCGCCTACCCCCTCATCCGTGGACTATGAAGTGCAATCACCGGCTACCCTATACCCGTGCACCATGCTCGTATATAAAATAGCTACCCAAGCCCCCCGGGTCTCTCACCCTACGGATGAACAAGTAAAGAACTTGGATGTTGTGCGATGAACCACCAACCCACACACAACTCTATTCTTCATCATCTAAATGTATAAACGACTAAGTATAGAGCTATATATGCTATGAACATGGTATGAGCACTACGAACTGGCAAGCATATCATGAACAAGGCATATAAATTAGAAGTCCTATGTTCTATGATCTAACTACACAAACTAGTACCTAGTTCATCTACACAAACTAGTGCCTAGTTCATTTAACAAGATCATAGTGCTAGAACTATACTCTAATTCTAGAACATTGCTATATTGATAAAAAGAGAAGAAGAGCATAATGGAAAGAATAGTATTTATACCAAAAGTAGCCAAGATGTCTCCTCCTCTTACAAGTTGAGCCTTGCTCCTCTACTACTACTAAGGATAAAGGGAAAAGTGGGGAGGTACACTTGAGAGTACAAGTGAGAGGTGTAGTGTGTTGTGTGTCAAATGAGGAGCTCCACCCCTACTTTTATACTAGTTTGAGGTCGGTTCCGGCTGGCTGGGTGAGTAAATGCACCGCCAAACTGCCTCTACAACCGACCAAGGGAACCGCCCGAAGAAGATGGGCCAGGCCGCCTCCCTAGGGGTGCGCCCGCACCCTGCGGCCGCACTGGGTGGGCCCCTCGGCCCTAGCCGGCCCATGGCCCTTTGCTGCTCCCCGGATCTCTCTCCCGTGGGTTGTTGGCCCATTGACATCTTGGACTTTAGGCTTTGCTTATTTTGTTGGAATACGCCTTGCCTGGGAAGGCGCATTCTTGTGGCCTTTTCCTCTTTTTCTTGTATGTTCCCTGTAAAATAATAATTCTCCAATACAAGTGAAAATAGGTCAATAGTAAGGGTATATGTGAATATTTCTATGATAATTCTCCTTTTTTTGATAATAGTTGGCGGTTAAAAGTATGTCGGTAATCACCGCCAACACCAATCTATAAGAGACCTTCAAGTGAATATAATTTAAATCCTTTCAAGAAGGAATCTCTTAGAAAGCATCTTCATTGGAAAGAATTCAAGGATGGCATGCCTAGTGATGCCATAGAAGGAAAGCCAAGTCATTATGAATCCAATTCTATCTTCTCTCCTTCTATGCCCACATTAGATGTCTTATCTCAACCCATCTTTAAATCCATCCTTGACCTTAAAGAATTCCCTAAAACTTGTTCTCCTGAGTCTCATGATGATCCTAAAGATCCACTTAGACATATAGAGCATCGAAATCATGAAGAACTCGAGGATGACCAGGAAGTATGACAACAATGGCTGGAATGTGTAGGATGGATAGACAAGGAAGAAGCCTTAATAGAATCTAGTCTAGACTTGGATTCAAATGATGAACTTATGACTCATCTAAGTCTAGAGAAAGCCATTGTTGAGAAACTTAAGAGTAATCAATCCCAAGGAAATCTTGGACAATAATATGATTGATGAATGTCATAGGCATAAAATGAAGGACACAATATTTTCACCTATAGACATTTATAAAGAATCACCCTTGGAGATTGGTAAGGAAGATGACATCAATGAGCATGGAAGCTACTTCATAAAGACCTCATCAAAGCTATGCTCATATGACACATCTCCTGAATCTCTTGGTCTCTCTACCATGATCACACTTGAGATCTTCAACCCCCTCATACATCCTGTCCATAAAAACTTTAAAAGGGTGGTTGTAGATGCATATGTTTATTATAAACATTTTAGATCTCGATGTGTGGATCTTGAGGTAGGTAGATAAAGATTGGTGTTGGAGGGGAAATCACTTCACTATCTTAAAGCACGATTCCGATGTTTTCCAACAATAAGCTTTTGACCAAGAACTAGCGCTTTTGATAGACAACATGCTACCCTTGTGAATTGAGTATAGAGATATAATTGTGAACATATTCGTTTGGGTATTCTTGTCACTAACCATTTTTTGTCTGAAGCAAGAAGAATGAAGGATGGTGGTACCAGTATGTCCAACCAATTATTATGCAACATTAGATCACATCCAATCAAACCTGATCTTGCCTTGCAAGAATTCAAGTGTGGGGGCTGAACTTCTCTCAAAAAATCTTATGCCATGTTGCTGATCTTGGTTGTCTCTACCTTTAAGACATACTCAATTTGCCATATAACAATCATTCTCTTTCACCTCCATTTGAATAAATCTCTATAATGCTTTGATGCTACCTGTGCTTTGCGATAGTATGTTTAAGGTTTGGAATATGATCACACACCTTTTAAAATAAGTATGGTGCTTAGTTTAGAGGTGCTAATCCTACTTCCAAAGGCTTTTAAATTAAGCATGGTGCTTAGGTTAAAATGCCTTCCTGAATCAAATTAGACATGGTGTCTAGGTTGATTTTTGAACTGAAAGTATACTCTTGTAGACACCTGATATTTTATTGGACTAACCCCTCCTAGCAATTCTCAAATCCAATGCTGGGTAAGTCAAGAGATGAATTCCACAGCTCATTCATCATTGATGGAAGAACTGTAAGTATCAAAGATCATTCACTTTGTCTTTAGCCGCAAGTTACCTTTGCCTTGAACCATG
This sequence comes from Chrysopogon serrulatus, assembly GCA_015844335.1. Lineage (NCBI taxonomy): Eukaryota > Viridiplantae > Streptophyta > Magnoliopsida > Poales > Poaceae > Chrysopogon > Chrysopogon serrulatus. Next base: position 113,918 of record JADLZL010005718.1, on the reverse strand, counting down.
CTTGCATAATGAAAAAAACTATGCTAAAATAATGCTAAACCCATCTTTCCAATAGCATAGAGCTAATGTACATAAATTAGAGACAACAATCCTCCATTTAAATCGGTATATTCCTTCAGGTATGTGTTGTCCACTAATCCTGTGCAGGCATAAAACAAAGATCGAGATAGAAATCCAAAATGGCAAAGAGCAAAAAGATGGCATGACAAAAAGAGAACTATCTAGGAACAAAGCTTACATTCCCACCAGAGCCAAACATGATAAGATAGGTTATTTAAACCTCCACATTGTTGATATCCGCGCCCACCGAATGATCCGCAGCGCACGGATACCGTTGTAGCTTTATCCCAGAAGTATTCCAGGTTTCGTTCCACTGAGAAACATGTGAGATCAACTACGGTCTAACTTAACTAGAGGTAACAATAAGGTGAAGGTAAAGACTAGATTAAGATAGAACTAAAGTATAACTAGGATAGAACTAGGGCGACAATTAATGTGGTTGAGAGCAGCAATCAAGGTTGATGATAATAGGAAAGTAGAGAGGATAACTATGGTTTTCTCCTTCTAACTTGGGTAAGCCTATGTCTTCTATTGCTAACTGGGGACATTACATAAGGAGAGACACTGACATAGGATGTTGATCTCCTTAGCAACTGTGTCCTACTTGGCCTACAGATGGGAGGTGGATAATAGGGCTGTCACTCCTGACCACCACCGGAATATAGGGTGTATCCATGATTATCCTAAGCCTAAGCACCATGCTTACACCTACGATAATACTCTACTCCCTCTAGAACAGGAATAAAGCACTCACAGAGAGTCATGATCCAGATAAACAATAAAGGCATAGAACTTACTCGCATTAGAAGTTGATCACTAGAGACATCCCAGGAGCAAACTCAAGTAGAGCTTGATCCCGCCAAGGTACAAGCCGTTGAGAGGGCATCGACAAACCGCCACCTCCTCCTAATTCTTCCCTCACTCTTCATCTCACTATTATCTAGAAGACTAGAACCTAGAGAGGACTAATCTTCTCTTGATGGCTGGCCCTCGAGAGGTTATCCATTCAAGGGACACCTCTCAATTAGGGTTTCAGAGAATAGCAAATGAATGAGTGCCTCCCCTGGGGGGTCCTGCTCTCCTTTTATAGCCCGGTGGGATGAACGTGAGCCCTTGGATCAAACCGACTTTGGCGAACGGCTGAGATTGAAACCCTAAGGTGGTGGAACACATGGGTCGAAGCGGGCCGCGAACCGAGACTGGGCCAGACCGGCCGGTCCCACTCTGGGCCCGTTTGCGGTCCGCTTCGGCGTGGTGTCTTCTCACGTCCTCTGGAGTCCTCTAGTGCAGCCTTCGTCGCCGATTTGATATCTCTTCGTCGCCGATTTGATATCTCTTCATCGCCGATTTGATATCTTCTCGTGTCCATTTCGATCGTCTCGACGAGCTCTTCGCAATGGTGCATTCCATTTCATCATTTGAGGTGCTTGTAATCTGTCATATTGGTCCTTTTTTATAGCTTTTCAATTATGTACCTATAGAAATATGGATTCACCAAAACTCATAAATTTCTGTTAGTGTAAACCCTAAGTCTATGTTGGTGATCAAAATATGTCTCTTTTGAGAGTTAGTTGATGGGTAAATTTTGTCATTAACGACCATCAACAACATCCCCACACTTAACCTTTGCTAGTCCCATAGCAAAGCTAAGCTCAGAAAAGTTATCAAAAGACATGTATAAGTTTAAGCATTATAACCATCTCAATGTAACTCCTCAGAAGTATACCTATATTCAGACAAAAATTCTCCTCCAAGTTTAAGCAATAACTGAGCTGACTTTCAAACTTATTCATGTCACCTCGGACTATGAGGCTTATTAGCTCTTACTTGAGTCTTGAGCAATCGAAAGACAGAAAGATCCAGCCAAGCACTATGTCTCAAGCTCTATGTTCAACTATCATTCTAAAGTTTTTAGAAGTTTTTAAATAAAACTCAGAGTTTCCCATGTATGACACTCTCAAATCTCTTTAGTGTATGTGGTATTTGTGGATTCTCACCAAGGCATTAATGATGTTATGCCTTTCTTTTCATCCTATAACTAAAGCTTATGTGAAGCTCATAGGTAAGGAGAAAACTTGAAAGAGCAAACTTGTAATGCACATGTTGTAAAGTCAAACAATGGATCCAAGGAGAAACAAGTCATACAATCGAATCAAGATGTGCATGTGTATGGATATGATGGATATTTAGTGGAAGTGGTGAAAACCTAATTCTACAATGCTCCTTGAAAACATATCTCTCTTTTGAAATTTGGAACTTGGCCAGAGAGTATGAGCTATCTTATTATTTTTTCTTTTTTTCATCAGGGAGGCAGGCATCTAAGTACCCATTTCTCTTAGACACTTGTCCATTTTTTCAACTCCCTTAGTTTATCTCTTTTTTTCATAATAACTTTTGCATAGCTCAAGACACTCCTTTTGACACAAAAGATTTTTAAGAGATAGCAATCAAGAACTTGGAGCATTTATTGGGTGGCTATCCTAAAAGGAATATTTTTGGTGTTCTCTTCCAGTGTAGGAGCAAAACATTTTTGGATGGGTGTAGATGAAATGGCATGTGTTGCGCCTACTCCAGTGTAGAGTAGTGCATATATAGGTGGAGTGTAAGTGGATCTTGATTCAAGAGTATAATAAATCTCTCACAAGTGTCACAAAGTTTGACAAAACTCAATGCAAAACAAGCAGCATATATGTAGAAGTTTATCTAGCCTATCTCATCATGTTTGGCTCTGGTGGGAATGTAAGCTTTGTCATATAGGAACTCATCATTTAAGATTTTGCATTTTTCAAAAAGATAAATCTCCGTAACTCTAGTGTCACTCGAAACAAGACAGATAGTAGCTCAAACTTTCTCAATCGGATCAATCAAGTACCTAGACTTAGTTCAAGCATATGCAACCCACAAGTTTTAGGCTCGAGCAAATCTTCATATCAAAACAGTTTAAAGTCAAAACTTGGAAAATTTATGTCTAAAAACTAGGCACTTCAAAGGTGTTATAACAGAGCAGCTTTTCATTATTTTCATCTTTAAGGATCATGGGCTTGCCTATTTATTGGCTTTATCTAGATAAATATTTTTTATTTGGTTTTTGATTTTCAAAGACTCATACTATGTAAGACTCTAAAAAGCATGGACCTTCATGTGTCCACATATTTTTGGTATTTTTAAGTCTTCTTATGATACTATGGTGAACCTTCATGTGCTCACATATTTTTGGTATTTTTTTATTTTTATGACTGACTCGAGAATCGTGTAGGTACACTTACCTGAGTACCTAGGGGATGTCTTCTCCTAAGCTGGTTGTTGTCGTGGTTGAGCATTGAAACTGAGCAGTCCTCGCGGTGGAGCTCATGCTTACAAGAGCAAGTGTAGCCGGGAATCTCGATCTCATCGAACATGAAGTTGTTTCCTCCACACGGTGATTAGCCGTGTGTTGGGAAGGTGTACTTTGAGTGATGTCGATGAAGATTCCTAGGTGGACTAGCTCTTGAAGTCATCATGCAAACAAACATCACACCAAACACCAAAACTCGTGAAACGGATTAGGTAAGCGCTTAGTGGTTAGTCAAGCCATGGACTGATTGTTGTGAGAGGTTCTCAAAGGTTGTTACAAAGTGTATACAGTGCAGCAAGATGCTTAATGATTATTTTTTAGATTTTCTATTTTTATTATGCAGAAAAGAAAATATGTATGCATGATTATTTTTGTTATTTTTATGCCACCACGGTGAAGACTTCTACGGGCTTTTACACACCATAGAACTATTCACATGGGGCTTCAAGTTTTATAATGCATGAATTATCTAGCAAGATGAATGCATATTTATTTTTAGTATTTTTTTCAATGCACTATTAATGGGGAAAAGTAAAGATGCTAAAGGGAAAATAATTCATGCAATGTAAGAATGTAAATATAGATAACTACTGATGTTGCCTCATGGCAAGGGTTCAGATTTTAAGTCCTCCCGACAGGGACTTCTCCCTTCCCCGTTGATTCCTCCGGTGTTGATGACATGGAGTTTCTTTGGTTGGGTACATGGGAGTGCTTCTTCTCCAAACTAGCTCTTTCGGTGAAGACAAAGATTTCTATGATGATGCCCTTTATGATGTTTCACCTTCTTCTACCTATCCCGCCTTGATTTTGAGTATTGATTTTGCTTTGACAGTCTAGGACCTCCACTTGTACAAAGTAGGGAATTGACTCCCCATACTTCGCTTAAAGTGTGTCCTGCTCATGAAGACAAGGCAGAGATCAAGTGCATGGGCTCTACTAGTGGGAAAACACCAGCAGAACCAAAACTTCTATTCCACATCTCTAGTCCTTAGTCACGTTGAACAACATGGAGTTGATATTATGTGCTTTGTTCAATATCATCATGAGAGATAAGATCAAAAGGTTGAGCAAGGATGTAACATTTAAGTTTATTAAGCTACAAGAGTTGAAATGCATAACCCAAGGAAGGATTGTCTATCTATATATGATATATCAGTCTTTACATGATCATGACTATCATCTTCCAAGAATAAGGTGTACAACTTTTTAGCTCATTTGGTTAGGACTACGGATCAAGATAGTGATGCTGTGAACAACTTTCAAGAACTAGACATGTTGAGTTAATCAGGATTGATCATGGATAATTATTACTCAAACATGTTAAGTTTTTTTATGTTTATACTAGAATCAAGGAGAAACTTTTTAAGTAGTGACCATTTACCTTTGGATGTTAGCTTTGTCATTGGAGTGCGATGACACCATGTGACAAAGAGTAGATGACTCTTGATGGTCCTTTTGTTTTGCTCGATGCTTTCCTTGTTTGGTCAACCTCACATCTTGGTTTATAGTTCCTCTTGTTCCTAGATGGTGCTCCTTTTGTCATGCCATCTTTTTGCTCTTTGCCATTTTGGATTTTGGTTTCAATCTTTATGTTATGCCTGCATAGGATTAGTGGATAAGACATACCCGAAGGACTATACTGATTTGAATAGGGGATTGTTGTTCCTAACTTATGTGCACATTTTCCATATTTTATGCAAGCATGGTTCAAGGCAAAAGTAACTTGCAGCTGAAGACAAAGTGAATGATCTTTGATACTTACAGTCCATCCATCAATGATGAATGAGCTGTGTCTTCAATGTGCAAAGTTATTGGAGTTCATCATGTGCCTTGCTTCATCTCTAATTTGAATTCATCTCTTGATTTACCCAGATTGGATTTGAGAATTGCCTGTAGGGGTTAGTCCAACAAAATATCTAGTGTCTACTAAAGCATACTTTTAGTTCAAGAACCAACCTAGACACCACGTCTAATTTGATTCAAGAAGGCATTTCAACCTAAGCACCATGCTTAATTTAAAATCCTTTAGAAGCAATATCAGCACACCTCTTGGTTCAAGATCAAACTAGACACCACGTCTAATTTAATTCTAGAAAACAATTTAAACTAAGCACCATGCCTAATTTAAAAGGTGTGTGAGAGTACTTCAAAACCTTATACATACTTATAGTATACATAGGTAGCATAAAAGCATTGTAGAGATTCATTATTTAAGTAGAGATGAAAGAACATAATTGTTATATGGCAAGTTGAGCATGGCTTAAAGGTAGAGACAACCAAGATCAGCAACATGGCATGTGATTTTTCAGAGAAGCTCATCCTCCACACTTGAGTTCTTGCAAGGCAAGAATAAGTTTGGATGGATGTGATCTAATGTTGCATGATTGATTGGACATACCTTGCACCGTCATTCTTCATTCTTTTTGCTTCAAACCTAGAATGATTAGTGACATGACAAGAATACCCAAAGGAATATATTCACAATTATATCTCCATGCTCATCTCATATAGGCAGTTCAGGCAAGAGTTCATGTTGTCTACCAAAAGTGCTAGTCTTGGGACAAAAGCTTATTTGTTGAGAAACCTTAGAATTTTGCTTCAAGATGGTGAAGTGGCTTCCCCTCCAACACTAATCTTTATCTATCTACCTCAAGATCCACACATTGAGATCTGTAATGTTTATGATAAACATATGCATCGATAACCACCCTTTTGAAGTTCTTATGGACCAGATGTATGAGGGGGTTAGAGATCTCGTGTGTGATCATGGTAGAGAGACCAAGAGATTCAGGAGATGTGTCATATGAGCAAGGCTTTGATGAGGTCTTTATAAAGTAGCTTCCATGCTCATTGATGTTATTTTCCTTATCAATCTCTAAGGGTGATTCTTTATGAATATCTATAGGTGAAAATATTGTCTCCTTTATTTCATGCCTATGACATTCATCAATCATATTATTGTCTAAGATCTCTTTGGGATTGATTACTCTTAAGTTGGTCTCAACAATGGCTTCCTCTAGACTTAGATGAGTCATACGTTCATCATTTGAATCTAAGTCTAGACTGGATTCTATTAAGACTTCTTTCTTGTCTATCCATTTTACACGTTCTAGCCATTGTTGTAGCACTTCTTAGTCATCCTCGAGTCCTTCATGATTCCTACGCTCAAAGTGTCTTAATGGATTTCTAGGGTCATCATGAGACTCAGGAGAACGAGTGTCAGGACATTCTTTGGGTTCAAGGATGGGTTCTAAGATAGGTTCAGGTAAGACATCTAATGTGGACATAGAAGGAGAGAAGATAGGATTAGAATCAAATTAACTTGGCTCTCCTTCTATGGCATTATTAGACATGCCATCCTTGAATTCCCAAAGAGAATGCTTTCTAAGAGATTCCTTCTTGAGAGGATTTGAGTTATATTCACTTGAAGGTCTCTTATAGGTCTAAAAGTTTAGGCTCTTCCCGACATCAACATCTAGAGAGTTTTCTAAGGGTTGAATCTCTTCTTCCCTTAGTGGATTTTGGGATGTGGATGGTTCGGAACTGATAGCTAAATTTTGGGAGTGGAATAAGTGTGATTTAGCTATCGAAACTTCCTCTTGTCTTAGAAACAATTCCTTCTCTTTCTCGGGGGTTCATATTGAATGATAGGGCAAGGTGTCCTTCCACAAAGTTTATCAAGCAAAGACCTTGCTTCACTAGTAGATGAATAAAGAAAAGATCCTCTAGAAACTGTATCAAGGGACTGCTTAGAATCCTTACTAAGGCCTAAGTAAAAGTGTTGAAACAACACCGGCTCTGGAATGGAAAGGTCAGGGCCTATAGTGAGGAGATCATTGATGCGATCCCATGATGTTTCTAGAGATTCGTCCTCTAGCTGTTTAAAGCGTAGAACCTCTTCCCGAAGATTAGTCACCTTAGAGATGGGAAAGAATTTGGATTGAAATTCAGAGCATAGTAATTCCCAATCTCCTTGCATACTCCCTACGGTTTTGTTGTACCAATGTTTAGCTTTTTCAGTCAAAGAGAATAGAAAAAGCTTCCATTGTAGAGTCTTATCAGACATGTTAACAATGCGAAAGCATGCACATCTCAGTAAGAACTCCCATAGGTGTGAGTATGGATTTTCATTGCCTTCTCCTGAGAAGGATTGTTTTTGAATAAAATCTACCCAGCACGGGCGCAGCTCATAACCAGGTGCTAAGATAGGCTCTGAAGATTCTAGTGGCCTAAAGCTTGAGCTCGTGGGTCTAGCATATTGATTGATAGGAGTGTGATTCATGCTAAACCAAAAGTCAAAAAGAAAAGAATGAAAGAAAGAAAGAATAGAGGAGAGAAGGAAGAGAGGAGTAAAGGATAAAAGAAAAAGAAAAGTTAAGCTAGGGTTGTAGTTAACTCAGCAAACCGTTTACCCTTCAACGGCGCCAAAAAGCTTGTTGATATCTGTTAGCGCCCACTGAATGATCTGTAAGCGCATGGATATCGTTGTAGCTTTATCCCAGAAGTATTCCAAGTTTCGTTCCACTGAGAAACGTGTGACATCAACTACGGTTTAACTTAACTAGGGGTAACAATAAGGTAAAGGTAAAGACTAGATTAAGATAGAACTAAAGTATAACTAGGGTAGAACTAGGGCGACAATTAATGTGGTTGAGAGCAGCAATCAAGGTTGATGATAATAGGAGAGTAGAGAGGATAACTATGGTTTTCTCCTTCTAACTTGGTTTAGCCTATATCTTCTATTGCTAACTGGGGACATTATATAAGGAGAGACACCGACATAGGATGTTGGTCTCCTTAGCAACCGCGTCCTACTTGGCCTACAGACGGGAGGTGGATAACAGGACTATCACTCCTGACCACCACCAGAATATAGGGTGCATCCATGATAATCCTAAGCCTAAGCACCATGCTTACACCTACGATAATACTCTACTCCCTCTAGAATAGGAATAAAGCACTCAAAGAGAGTCATGATCCAGATAAACAATAAAGGCATAGAACTTACTCGCATTAGAAATTGATCACTAGAGACAACCCAGGAGCAAGCTCAAGTAGAGCTTGATCCCGCCAAGGTACAAGCCGTAGAGAGGGCACCGACAGGCCGGCACCTCCTCCTAATTCTTCCCGCACTCTCCATCTCACTATTATCTAGAAGACAAGATCCTAGAGAGGACTAATCTTCTTTTGATGGCTGGCCCCCGAGAGGTTATCCATTCAAGGGACACCTCTCAATTAGGGTTTCAGAGAATAGCAAATGAATGAGTGCCTCCCCCGGGGGGGTCCTGCTCTCCTTTTATAGCCCGGTGGGATGAACGTGAGCCCTTGGATCAAACCGACTTTGGCGGACGGCTGAGATTGAAACCCTAAGGCGGTGGAGCACATGGGTCGAAGCGGACCGCGAACTGAGACTGGGCCACACCGGCCTGTGTGGGGTGGGACCAGCCGGTCCCACTCTGGCCTGTTTGCGGTCCGCTTCGGCGTGGTGTCTTCTCATGTCCTCTGAAGTCCTCTAGTGCAGCCTTCGTCGCCGATTTGATATCTTTTCTTCCGGAACTCCAAAAATGGCAAATAATATGTCCGTTTCGATTGTCTCGACGAGCTCTTTGCAATGGTGCATTTCATTTCATTATTTGAGGTGCTTGTAATCTATCATATTGGTCCTTTTTGATAGCTTTTCTGTTATGTACACAGTAGAAACATGGATTCACTAAAACTCATAGAATTACATTTAGTGTAAACCCCAAGTCTATGTTGGTGATCAAAATATGTCTCTTCCAAGAGTTAGTTGATGGGTAAATTTTGTCATTAACGACCATCAACACACATACATGCTGCTTGTCTTGCATTGAGTTTTGTCAACCTTTGTGACCCTGTGAGAGATTTGTCATGCTCTTGAATCAAGATCCACTTACACTCCACCTATATATGCACTACTCTACACTGGAATAGGCACAACAACATGCCATTTCATCTATATCCATCAAAAAATGTTTCACTCCTACACTGGGAGAGCACCAAAAATATTCCTCTTAGGATAGCCACCCAATAAATGCTCCAAGTTCTTGATTACTATCTCTCAAAAATCTTTTGTGCCAAAAGAAGTGTTATGAGCTATGCAAAAGTTATCAAAAAAAGATAAACTAAGGGAGTTGAAAAAAATGGACAAGTGTCTGAGAGCAATGGGTACTTAGATGCCTGCCACTCTGATGAAAAAAGGAAAAAATAATAAGATAGCTCATACTTTCTAGCCAAGTTCCAAATTCTAAAAGAGAGATGTGTCTTCAAGGAGCATAGTAGAATTAGGTTCCACCACATATCCACCATATCCATACGTTTGCACATCCTGATTCAATTATATGACTTGTTTCTTCGTGGATCCATTGTTTGACTTGACAACATATGCATTGCATGTTTGCTCTTTTGAGTTTTCTTCTCACCTATGCGCTCCACATAAGCTTTAGTTACAGGATAAAAAAAGGCATAACATCATTAGTGCCTTGGTGAGAATCTATAAATACCACATATACTGAGAGATTTGAGAGTGTCATACATAGAAAACTCTGAGTTTTATTTGAAAACCTCTAAAATCTCTAGAATGATAGTTGAACAAAGAGCTTGAGACATAGTGCTTGGCTAGATCTTTCTGTCTTTTGATTGCTCAAGACTTAAGTAAGAGCCGATAAGCCCCATGGTCAAAGGTAATATGAGTAAGTTTGAAAGTCAGCTCGATTATTGCTTAAGCTTGGAGGAGAATTTTTGTCTAAATGTAGGTATACTTCTGAGGAGTTACATCGAGATGGTTACAATGCTTAAACTTATACATATCTTTCGACAACTTTTCTGAGTTTAGCTTTGCTAAGGGACTAGCAAAGGGTAAGTGTGGGGGTTTTATTGACGGTCATTAATAACCAAATTTACCAGTCAACTAACTCTTGAAAGAGGCACATTTGTGATCACCAACATAGACTTAGGGTTTACACTAGCAGAATTTCATGAGTTTTGGTGAATCCTTCTTTCTACAGGTACATATTGGAAAAGCTATAAAAAAGAATCAATATGATAGATTACAAGCACTTCAAATGATGAATTGGAATGCACCATTGCAAAGAGCTCATCGAGATGATCAAAATGGACATATCATTTGTCTTTTTTGGAGTTTCAGATAAAAAGATATCAATTCCATAGCGGGGGCTGCACTAGAAGACTCCAGAAAGTGCGAGAAGACACCACCCCGAAGCGGACCGTGAGAGGCCTCGGAGCCAGACCGGCCGGTTTGGCCCTGGACCGGCCGGTTTGCTACAGTGGCCAAATGGGCCCAGCTTTGGCCCATGTGCTCCACCGCCTTAGGGTTTCAATCTCATTCGTCTGCCAAAGTCACTTTGATCCAAGGGCTCATGTTCATCCCACTGGGCTATAAAAGAAGGGCAGGACCCCCCCGGGAGACACTCATTCATTTGCTGTTCTCTAAAATCATAATTGAGAGGTGTCCCTTGAATGGATAATCTCTCGAGGTCCAGCCATCAAGAGAAGATTAGTCCGCTCTAGGAACTAGTCTTTAGATAATAGTGAGATGGAGAGTGAGGGAAGAGTTTGGGGAAGGTGCCGGCCTGTCGGTGCCCTCTCTACGGCTTATACCTTGGCGGGATCATGCTCTACTTGAGCTTGCTCCTGAGATGTCTCTGGTGATCAACTTCTGATGCAAGTAAGTTCTATGTGTTTATTGTTTATCTGGATCACGACTCTCTTTGAGTGCTTTATTCCTGTTCTAGAGGGAGTAGAGTATTATCATAGGTGTAAGCATGGTGTTTAGGCTTAGGATAATCATGGATGCACCCTATATTCTGGTGGTGGTTAGGAGTGATAGTCCTGTTATCCACCTCCCGTTTGTAGGCCAAGTAGGATGCGGTTGCTGAAGAAGATCAACATCCTTTGTCGGTGTCTCTCCTTATATAATGTCCCTAGTTAGCAATATAAGACACAGGCTTGCCCAAGTTAGAAGAAGAGAACCATAGTTATCCTCTCTACTCTCCTATTATCATCAACTGTGGCAGAACCTTCTAAATTACATGGCCCACAAGCACCTGACATTGTCCCTAAGACCTCTGTCAGCCATACTTGTGTACCACATAACCTAAAAGAGTTATGTCGGGTGGATCCCCGATAAACCACGATCACTCCAGGATCGATACTTACAGAGACATCACAGTATTACAACAGTTTTCATACAAAATACCAGAGAAGCGGAAGACTTACAATAACTTAATTTACAAAACTTTTGTCAAACTTATACAAACCAGAGTAGCGTTATTACAAAACAGCGGAAGTATCATTACGTAACCTTATTACAATCACACAACGAAAGCGCCCTGCCCACGGGCCACACAATCTATTCCTCAGCAGACTCTTCCTCGATCACCGTCATGCAACAAGGGCCGTAGCACACTTGTTCACACGGTTCACCTGCAACAGGGTTGAACAAACCCCGAGTACAAAAAAGTACTCCGCAAGACTTACCCGACCAAAAATTGGGGAGAAGACTCAGGAATGCTGGCTAATAGGAATCAAGGTAAGGCTTTAGCAAGATCAAAAGACACCTTTTTGCAAAAAGAGACTAAGCCAGTCCTTACTTTACTACATCAATCACTTGTCAACCATGTACCGGATTCAAAACTTTCCATCATCAACTTCCATTATTACTACGATGCTGGTGCTTGGATCACGGCTCCCATATCGTGGAGCACACGACGATTCGAATAAACAATATACCCACCGGGGCTTCCTAGCCACACGATGTATGCAGGACCGAACATCTTACATACATCAACTCACGCTTGCATTTCTCCCGGCCAGAACGGGTCCTAGCTACGAGGTACAGTACACCATCTCACTACGCCGCGGTCCCCTTCCACGGTGGCCCCGTAGGATGGGTACACGCTACACTCGTCCCGGTTATCCGTTCTCGTCATGGATCATACAAGGGAGCTTACCGCCATTAGCATGCGACTAGTACTATCCAATAACCTCATGATCCCAGGGCCAAGGCAACGGACGGTCCTTAACCGACACAAGTGGACGACACTACATCGGGGCAATAGCCCCTCCCGATGCAAGTCACTCCACCGACGTCTCGAAAGTTACTCATCATCATGTTCTTGTTGTATACCATTGACCCCGTCGAACAAGGATAAACAACAAGCAACATCAGGTTTTCATAAATTCCCTTCAGGGAGTATAGTTCTCACACTTTTGAAAACAGTTTATCAAAACCCTACACTAGTAGCAAGGCTAAGCGTGTACTAAGCATTTCGAAATCAAAACAGGTGTACAGGGTAATGTAACAAGGTACGGTAAATGCATCAAAATAGGGTATCACTCAACTCCTACACCTAATGCATTATATCTGGAACATAAAATCATACAAACTTTTCAAATACAAGGGCGGGTTTGAATGCATCCGGGGCTTGCCTTGGGGCTCGACGGTTAGGTTTAGTGATGGTGCTCTGAGATCGGGACCAACCTCTTCACACCGATAACCTTTCTCGGAAGCCGGATCAACTATACGATTGAGATGCATGATCACAATGCAGTAATAAAAGGAGCATGCGATAATGATGCAACGATTGTTAACCTATCTTGAGTACAACTTTCCTTCACGGTATAGTTGCACTAAGAAGGTATAACTAACGTCGACGACGACGGATTAACGATACGCAATCAACATGAAATGCCGAAGGTCATTAGGGTTAATGACCTAGGGTCATCACTCAATCCCAAAATCAAGCAACCCTAATGGTGATTAGAGTGATTACTAATTTATTAACCATTTTTACAGTCGTTGAAAGCCACTAATTAACTTACTAATTGGAGATTAATTAAACCCTAATTAGTTAAAGGATTAATTAATTAAACATTGATTAATTAAGGCATTAATTAAGCATAATACAAAAATTAGTCAAAACATAACCAAACTTCATAATTAAGATCATTATCATCTAATTAGCACACAAAACAAATTTCATAATTTTTGGACTTATATTTTAATTATTAAAAATCATGGAAGTTGCATTTATCAATTAAAAGAGCAAATTATAACACAATTAATTTTTATTGGAAAACCATAGTTAGAATTTTTCTAGTGTAGAGCTTCACTCAAGGAGCAGAGAGCATATTTTTGCATATTTTTAATTGCCCAAATGAATTTATGGCAAAAAGATGAAAACTGCATTTGAAAATTTTAAAGGAAAAAGAAAAAGCATCTCCTTCCCTTTGCGGGCTCACTGTGCGGCCCGAGCCGCCATACAGTGCCGGCCCGGCCTGCTCAGCGCTGCGCGCGGCCCGCTCCGGCCGAGCCCCGCGTGCGCGCCTCCTCTCTCTCTTCTTTCACTGGCAAAGGGGCCCACATGTCAGCGCCACCCCCCTCCTCCTCTCTCTTTTCTCCGGCCGGCCAGAGACGGCGGCGGCGCTGCTCGCCGTCGGCAGCTTCCCTGACGCAACTAGCTATACCAACAGGCTCCTCTCACCGAGGCGAACTCGGCAAGGTACTATACGGCCACTCCGCGCTACCGGAGCACGCACGACAGCGGTCGCAGCGGTTCGACGGCGGCGCGGCTCGTCGGAGCAGTCGCGTTCCGACCGGTTGGACGTGGTAGCAAGCTCGGAGCGGGCATGGGTAGAGTCAACAGCTCACCAGGAACACGTTGCGCGCGATGGATCGTCGAGCCGGAGCAGAGGCAGTGGTTGCGGTGGAGATGAGCTCGGCGGCGCTGTTGCCGCAGTTGGAGGAGAAGGTGATGGCTAGGATTACTCCGGCGGTTCTAACCTGCCCAACACCGCTCGGTCGACGCGCAAAGAGGTGGCGGAGATGGTTGCAGGAGGGATTGGATGATAGTGGACGGTGGTGCGGGAATTTCTCCGGCGACCGAGCTCTCGGCGGTGATGGCAGAGACAAGAAAAAGGCGACGACGATGGCCGGTGCTAGCTTTTATAGAGCATGGACAAGGTGGAGAGGTGGCGGGTGACTTCACGAACCCGGCCAGATGTTCGGCAGCGCGGGATCGACGGCGAGGGCGCGAGAAGGCCACGGCGGCGCTGGCAGCAGTGCCCGGCATGGGCGAGGCAGGTGTCCCCCCCAATCGTTGATCTATCAGTAGCGGCCGCTCATCCCTTCCCCTTTTCAAATTACTCCCAAAATTTGAATAAAAGATGAAAAATTCCCAAAATACAGTTTGCTCCAAATTTCATGCTCTACATCTTTTATGTAAGAAGTTTTGTCAGATTTCAAATGGATTTTGGATTTGCATTTCAAATTCAAAAAGAGGTCAAAAACTAAATTTTAAGGATTTCAAAATTACTTTTAATTTTGAATAAAAGATGAAAATCTCCAAAAATAAAAGTTGTTCCATTTCTCAAGATCTACAAATTTCATTTAGCAAGTTTTTCATGAAATCAAATAATTTTTGAATTGAAGTTTAAAACTCAAAAAGGGGCATTTTCTAATTCAACTAACTTTTGAAATTACTTAAAATTTTATTCAAAAACTTGAAAAACTTTATATACCAAAGTTGTAGAGCTCAAAGAGATGCACAAACTGTATTTTTGGAGTTTTCCCAAATTTTGAATATTTTGGGGTGAAATGGTAAAGGGGCAAAAACACTTTTGAAAATCTCCCTTTATGAAAGGTTTTTCAAATTGGAATTTTGGGCAATTAATTCATGATATTGTGGAACTTTTTTTTCAAACCCAACCAATAGCATACTTTGAAAGTACAAACTTCATACTTTGAATTGGTGCCATTGGTTAGCAACTTTTATTTAGAAAATCAATTATGGTTAGCTCACCAAAATTGAAACTGAAATTCAATTCCCACACTTAGCCATTTCTAGCTAGGGTTGGAATTTGAATTCCAATTTCAACTTGAGTTCTTACTTTTAGATAATTGACTTGTAAAACATTTTTGGAATGTTAATCATAGTTAGCCAAACACTTGCAAGCATCAAATTTGATTTTAGTTGATCACTTTTATAAAAGTAAAATTGTGAGTGGAATTTAATGACTTGCACATACGATACAAAAAGAGCACAACCAACCCTAGAATTAAATAAATTCACTTTGGTTGTTTGCATTTATGTTCTCTAATTATGAATGCTTATGCAATGATGATGATGACATGGCAGGTTTAGGTTAACGTAACACCGGGGTGTTACATTATATTCCCTTAAAAAGGAATCTCGTCCCCGAGATTCAAAGCCGAGGGCTAAGTAATGGAAAAGGAAACGTGTCAAGCAAACACATCTTACATGGTTTCATAAGGGAGGTAGAAAGGTTCATATTACAAGTCTCATGTTTTCAGAAGTCACAATTCTTAGAAACGAATCGTGGCTTAGGGAAAGCAAGGTAAAAACTCCGGGAAAGGCTCATTCAAGAATTCCTTAAACCAATTTATTCCAAAGATCACATCTATGTTTTCTCTTCAGTACTATCAGATTTGTGGGATAGAGATATCCTCCAAGAGGTATAGGAACTTGATATATCATTTCTCGTATATGTATATGTCCTCCCGACAATTGCACCAGAAACTCATCTTTAATCTCTTTTATGGGGAGATCATGCTTTGTAACAAAAGTACGGTTGATGAATGTATGCGATGCACCAAAATCAAATAATATAAGTGCAGGGTGACTGGCAACGGAAAACATACCCATTAAAACAGATTCTCCGTTAAGAACATCCCCAGCTTGAATGTGATACACACGCCCAGGTTTCCTCCCAGCATTCACCTTCGGGACATACTGTGATTTACCTCTGCCTTGACCATGACGCTGCTGACTGCCCGACCCTTGCTGAAGGTTGGAGGTATTCTGGATTGGGTAGGGGCAATATCGAACATAGTGTGGCTCTCTACAATTAAAACAGGGACCTCTTCCAGTGGACGAAGACTGGGGAGTTGGTGGAGCAGGAGTTCGAATACCCTAGGTATTCGACTGCTGAGGATAAGTTGTGGCAGCATGGTGAGTGTTCTCATGTTGCCTTTGGGTTTGTTGTTGCTGCTGTGGGTGATGATAAGTTTGATGGCTCTGCTGTTGCTGTGGTGGGTAGTAATAGGGTTGGTGACTTTGTTGGTGCTGCGGATAACGGGATTGCTGGTGGGTATGCCGAGTAGGGTGGAATATAACCTTCTGACGTTTCTGGTTTCCGCCAGATGGGTTGGAGAAAGCACGCCGCTCTTCACTCTTCTGTTTAAGCATGGATCTTTCATAGGATATGGCGATATCCACCACCTCATAGAAAGTGGCAGTTGGGTTGGCAGTAAGGTGAGTTTCAATATCACTCTTTAAACCCCGAACAAAACATTTCTTCTTTTTTTGTCGGTGTCCACATGTTCAGTGCATACTGTGATAGCTGACTAAACAGGTTCACATATTGCACCACTGATTGACCACCTTGCTTTAATGCTAGAAACTCTTCCAGCTTGGATTGCATCACTCGTCAGGAATAAAATGCTGACGGAAGGCATCTTGAAACGTGGCCCAAGTAACTTGCTGTCCGGCGGGTTGACGTGCTAGAAAGTTTGCCCACCATGCAGATGCAGGGCCTCTCAACTGTTGGGCAGCAAACTTGGGTTTCAACAAGTCCGGACAACCCTCTAGCAGGTCAAACTTTAAATTTATAATACGAAGCCAGTCATTAGCCTCTAAAGGTTCCTCAGCCCTGGTGAACACTGGCGGCCGAGTCTCAGTGAAGTCCGCATATCTGATTTCGTCGTGATTACGACGACCATGATTCTCATATGGTGCATTCTCGATTCTATCGACCCATTTCTCGCAAATGCGAGAATTCTCTCGTAGTGGCATTTACTAAAGTCGCTATTGCATCCGCCAAAAGACCGGGTGCTTGGTGGTGCTCAAGGGGACCGCACCTTCCTCGTGTGAAGAACCAAAGACGAGTGTTGCCGGTTTATCCGTTATAGATGAGATCATATTTATACACAAGCAAAGCCTATAAGATTGAGATCCTTAGGGCTAGCAAGAATAGGATTGATTTTACTTAGCCCAACCACTTGTTATCGGGGATATGATTCTTTAAACAAGTGAATTAAACATGATGCATGATCGGACCTACGGATCAAGCAAAAGACTTTTTAAAGTAACATAAGCATTCTTTTTTAATAATATAGGGCAAAAAGGAAAACACATGATACTCCGCTTAAGATTCTTTTAAATAGCACCTAGAAAGGCTACTAGGAAGAATTAAGACGGAGCAGAAGCAATTTGGACCAAACCACCTTTAACTTTTGGATCCAAAATATTTTGAAGTTTTCGAAAAGTAACACTGTGAGTATCTTTGCAAGTACCGCTCTGATACCCTCTGTGGCAGAACCTTCTAAATTACATGGCCCACAAGCACCTGACATTGTCCCTAAGACCTCTGTCAGCCATACTTGTGTACCACATAACCTAAAAGAGTTATGTCGGGTGGATCCCCTCGATAAACCACGATCACTCTAGGATCGATACTTACGAGAGACATCACAAGATTACAACAGTTTTCATACAAAATACCGTAGAAGCGGAAGACTTACAATAACTTAATTTACAAAACTTTTATCAAACTTATACAAACCCGAGTAGCGTTATTACAAAACAAATGGAAGTATCATTAGGTAACCTTATTACAATCACACAACGAAAGCGCCCGCCCACGGGCCATCTATTCCTCAGCAGACTCTTCCTCGATCACCGTCATGCAACAAGGGCCGTAGCACACTTGTTCACACGGTTCACCCGCAAATGGGGTTGAACAAACCCCGAGTACAAAAAGTACTCCACAAGACTTACCCGACCAAAAATTGGGGAGAAGACTCAGGAATGCTGGCTAATAGGAATCAAGGTAAGGCTTTAGCAAGATCAAAAGACACCTTTTTGTAAAAAGAGACTAAGCCAGTCCTTACTTTACTACATCAATCACTTGTCAACCATGTACCGGATTCAAAACTTTCCATCATCAACTTCCATTATTACTACGATGCTGGGTGCTTGGATCATGGCTCCCATATCGTGGAGCACACGACGATTCGAATCGCTTAATATACCCAAATTGGGGCTTCTAGCCACACGATGTATGCAGGACCGAACATCTTACATACATCAACTCACGCTTGCATTTCTCCCGGCCAGAACGGGTCCTAGCTACGAGGTACAGTACACCATCTCACTACGCCGCGGTCCCCTTCCACGGTGGCCCCGTAGGATGGGTACACGCTACACTCGTCCCGGTTATCCGTTCTCGTCATGGATCATACAAGGGAGCTTACCGCCATTAGCATGCGACTAGTACTATCCAATAACCTCATGATCCCAGGGCCAAGGCAACGGACGGTCCTTAACCGACACAAGTGGACGACACTACATCAGGGCAATAGCCCCTCCTGATGCAAGTCACTCCACCGACGTCTCGAGTTACTCATCATCATGTTCTTGTTGTATACCATTGACCCCGTCGGAACAAGGATAAACAACAAGCAACATCGGTTTTCATAAATTCACTTCGGGGTATATAGTTCTCACACTTTTTGAAAAACAGTTTATCAAAACCCTACACTAGTAGCAAGGCTAAGCGTGTACTAAGCATTTCGAAATCAAAACAGGTGTACAGGGTAATGTAACAAGGTACGGTAAATGCATCAAAATAGGGTATCACTCAACTCCTACACCTAATGCATTATATCTGGAACATAAAATCATACAAACTTTTCGAAATACAAGGGCGGGTTTGAATGCATCCGGGGCTTGCCTTGGGGCTCGACGAAGTTAGGTTTAGTGATGGTGCTGCTGAGATCAGGACCAACCTCTTCACACCGATAACCTTTCTCGGAAGCCGGATCAACTATACGATTGAGATGCATGATCACAATGCAAAGAATAAAAGGAGCATGCGATAATGATGCAACGATTGTTAACCTATCTTGAGTACAACTTTCCTTCACGGTATAGTTGCACTAAGAAGGTATAACTAACGTCGGCGACGACGGATTAACGATACGCAATCAACATGAAATGCCGAAGGTCATTAGGGTTAATGACCTAGGGTCATCACTCAATCCCAAAATCAAGCAACCCTAATGGTGATTAGAGTGATTACTAATTTATTAACCATTTTTACAGTCGTTGAAAGCCACTAATTAACTTACTAATTGGAGATTAATTAAACCCTAATTAGTTAAAGGATTAATTAATTAAACATTGATTAATTAAGGCATTAATTAAGCATAATACAAAAAATTAGTCAAAACATAACCAAACTTCATAATTAAGATCATTATCATCTAATTAGCACACAAAACAAATTTCATAATTTTTGGACTTATATTTTAATTATTAAAAATCATGGAAGTTGCATTTATCAATTAAAAGAGCAAATTATAACACAATTAATTTTTATTGGAAAACCATAGTTAGAATTTTTCTAGTGTAGAGCTTCACTCAAGGAGCAGAGAGCATATTTTTGCATATTTTTAATTGCCCAAATGAATTTATGGCAAAAAGATGAAAACTGCATTTGAAAATTTTAAAGGAAAAAGAAAAAGCATCTCCTTCCCTTTTTTGGGGCTCATCAGCGGCCCGAGCCGCCGCGATGCCGGCCCGGCCTGCCTGCTCTGCGCTGCGCGGCCCTCGGCCCGGCCGAGCCCACGCCTCCTCTCTCTCTTCTTTCACTTTGGCGGGGGGGGCCCCCGTGTCGCGCCACCCCCTCCTCTTTTTCTCCGGCGGCCAGAGGCCGGCGGCGGCGCTTCGCCGTCGACGGCTTCCCCCGACGCAACTAGCTATACCAACAGGCTCCTCTCACCGAGGCGAACTCGGCAAGGTACTATACGGCCACTCCACTTCTACTGAGCACGCACGATGCAGCCGCAGCTGCTCGACGGCCGCCTTGACTCGTCGAGCGGTCGCGTTCCGACCGGTTGACGTGGTAGCAAGCTCGAGGCGGGCATGGGTAGAGTCAACAGCTCACCAGAACACGTTGCGCGCGATGGATCGATCAGAGCCGGAGCAGAGGGCGGTGGTTGCGGTGGAGATGAGCTCGGCGGCGCTGTTGCCGCAGTTGGAGGAGAAGGTGATGGCTAGGATTACTCCGGCGGTTCTAACCTGCCCAACACCGCTCGGTCGACGCGCAAAGAGGTGGCGGAGATGGTTGCAGGAGGGATTGGATGATAGTAGACGGTGGTGCGGGAATTTCTCCGGCGACCGAGCTCTCTCGGCGATGGCGAGAGACAAGAAAAAAGCGGCGGCGATGGCCGGTGCTAGCTTTTATAGAGCATGGACAAGGTGGAGAGGTGGCGGGTGACTTCACGAACCCGGCCAGATGTTCGGCAGCACGGGATCGACGGCGAGGGCGCGAGAAGGCCACGGCGGCGCTGGCAGCAGTGCCCGGCATGGGCGAGGCAGGTGTCCCCCCCACTGTTGATCTACTGTAGCAGCCAGCTCATCCCTTCCCCTTTTCAAATTACTCCCGAAATTTGAATAAAAGATGAAAAATTCCCAAAATACAGTTTGCTCCAAATTTCATGCTCTACAACTTTTATGTAAGAAGTTTTGTCAGATTTCAAATGGATTTTGAATTGGCATTTCAAATTCAAAAAGAGGTCAAAATCTAAATTTTAAGGATTTCAAAATTACTTTTAATTTTTGAATAAAAGATGAAAATCTCCAAAAATAAAAGTTGTTCCATTTCTCAAGATCTACAACTTTCATTTAGGAAGTTTTTCATGAAATCAAATAATTTTTGAATTGAAGTTTAAAACTCAAAAAGGGCATTTTCCAATTCAACTAACTTTTGAAATTACTTAAAATTTTATTCAAAAACTTGAAAAAATTTTATATACCAAAGTTGTAGATCTCAAAGAGATGCACAAACTGTATGTTTGGAGTTTTTCCAAATTTTGAATATTTTGGGGTGAAATGGTAAAGGGGCAAAAACACTTTTGAAAATCTCCCTTTTTGAAAGGTTTTTCAAATTGGAATTTTGGGCAATTAATTCATGATATTGTGGAACTTTTCAAACCCAACCAATAGCATACTTTGAAAGTACAAACTTCATACTTTGAAATGGTGCCATTGGTTAGCAACTTTTATTTAGAAAATCAATTATGGTTAGCTCACCAAAATTGAAACTGAAATTCAATTTCCACACTTAGCCATTTCTAGCTACGGTTGGAATTTGAATTCCAATTTCAACTTGAGTTCTTACTTTTAGATAATTGACTTGTAAAACATTTTTGGAATGTTAATCATAGTTAGCCAAACACTTGCAAGCATCAAAATTGATTTTAGTTGATCACTTTTATAAAAGTAAAATTGTGAGTGGAATTTAATGACTTGCACATACGATACAAAAGAGCACAACCAACCCTAGAATTAAATAAATTCACTTTGGTTGTTTGCATTTATGTTCTCTAATTATGAATGCTTATGTAATGATAATGATGACATGGCAGGTTTAGGTTAACGTAACACCGGGGGTGTTACATCAACCTTGATTGTTGCTCTCAACCACATTAATTGCCGCCCTAGTTCTACCCTAGTTCTATCTTAGTTCTATCTAATCTAGTCTCTACCTTCACCCTTTTGTTACCCCTAGTTGAGTTAGGCCATAGTAGAGCTCACATGTTTCTCAATGGAACGAAACCTGGAACTTCTAGGATAAAGCTACAACGGTATCCGTACGCTTGCGGATTATTCAGTGGGCGTTAACAGATATAAACAATGTGCAAACCTATAGTAATCAACCACTCTAATGCTTTAGCCGGGGTGAGTCAAGATAAATAATAAAGATAAAGATAAATATGATAACAAAGGACTTTCCAAAGATAGAGATTAAAGACTCAACTAAAATGATTTGGTTAGATAGGAGATTTGGCTAAAGTAAAGAACTTCTAGATTATCCCTAAATAATAAGTCTACAGATCACACCAATATACATACTTTTATCTATAGTATAACTAACTCAGAAAACAGCATAAGGAGCATCAACTAGGGAGGATATTGAGACATAAGTCACCTCCTTCACGACAGCCCTCTACTAGCCTACATGCGAGGGGTGAAATATAGAGGACTCAATAGACCTGTACGTCTATGATCTACTACACTATCTGAAACATCAGGATGCAATCGTAGGCATATATGATATCTAAGCACCATGCTTACATAATACATACCACCTAGCCCACTTGAGTATTGAATTTGGCGCTTTATGAATATATGACTATAATCATCACCAATCATAACTACATCAAGAATGCAACTAGGACGAACTAAGAACATAATAAGTAGCAATATAGTAATTAAGAACAAAGTCATAAACAAGATACAAATTACTAATCTCTTGACTGCAGATCGGAGCTCCGAGCGAAGCGCCCATCTCTACTTGAACCTTGCTAGCTAAACCTAACCTAGAACTTGAAGAACTAGAGCTCTAATTCTAATCTCTGAAACCCTAGCTTCTAGTCTAATCTTGACAAATGAATCGAGACAAAACCCTAATTGCCCCTAGGGGGTACAAGCCCATATTTATAGTGCGGTGGAGGAAACGATGGCCGTTGGATCAAACCGACTTCACATAGGGCCAAGATTGATCCTCAAAGGCGGTGGTGGAATACTCTAGAAGCTGGTAGGTGGGACCCACCTGGGGGTGCCGGGCGGCCTAGCTTGTGGGGCCGGTCGGCCCCACTCTCCGAGGCACGGGCTCCGCTTTCTTCTGGTGTTTTCTAGAACCTTCCTGAGTCCATTGATGATATTTTTCCGTCGCGGCAAAGTTTCATGCTAATCTTGCAATTAAATCCTCTAATTTCTCTTTTCTAGAAAAATACTGTAGAAAATGTGAAATCACTAAAACTGTGAAAATTGTCAGTTAAAACCTCTATGTTCTCTAGTGGTGATCTCTTTTATGTATTTAGTTGACGGTTAAAAATAATCATTATCTACCATCAACAGGATGCTTATGTATTCTAGTTTAATGTATACTTGTTAAATAAAATAAGAAAAAATTCTTTCGATCATTCTCATGAAGAGAACACCTCATGAAGAACAATGTTGAGTATGTAGAATAACAAATTATCTCTTGTTTGGGATATAAAAGATACAAAATAATCTCATATTATGAGAAATTGGGAGAAAATAATAGTTGTCGAAAATGCTATCTCTATAATTGCAAATATTTCTCTTATGAGAACCTGGATCTGGAAGAAAGTCCATGACAATGTCACTTGTACCAATTATATTAGATCAATAAAGAAAGCAATTGAGGTTTAATCTGTTACTAAGAAGAAATAAATGGTCTGCTATATCACCGACTTATGAATTGAATAATTATGGAATATGCAGATAAAAGTGGATTATGAAAATTTATATAGTTCCTGAAGAATATAATTCACAATATTTAAAAATTAATTTCATAACAAGTATTAATTAGTTTAAGATATAATATATTCATGAATGAATATTAAAGTCTCTAGAACAAAGATGTCTTAGAAAGAATAGTCATCGAATGATGACTTTGTAGTGAATAACACTATTGTTCTAATCTTTCATGTAGTAGAGGATATATCTTATAGAAGAGAAATATTATTTACCAAAAATAAAAACATCTTTGAAGGAGTTAATCCATGAAGGATTACCAGTCAATTCTTAAATAAATACCATTAATCCCTAAAGTGGTAATATAGACCCAAGAGAAAGAAAGTGAGGAATCTTAAATGCCATGAAAGTGTCATACAAACAGTTAGAAAGTTTGTAAAGTTAGCAATGAAGTGTTGATATCCGCTAAATACCATAGAAGGTATAAGAATAATAATGATTTTGGCAATTGAATTATCCCCTAAATGCCAAATGTAAGACTGGATTTATTATTGAGTGCAATAATCCAAATCCTAAAGATTTGTAGAATACATATTTTGAAAAATGCACTAAAGAAGAATTATACATAGTTAAACTCTAGTAGAAGTTTGATATACTTGTTTAGAAGATATTGAATATTTATTCCCACAATCCTCTGAAATGATTTATTATCCTAAATATTTCTCCCCATGGCTATTTATGCATAAAGCATATTGCTCTTATTTATACCCATAATAATTTAGAGAATAATTGCAAGTCAATGTTTTGAAATATTATAGTATTATATGGTATCGCATACCATTATTAAATAAGCAATTATGAAAACTATGCCTTGAACAATCAAGTTCAGAGGATGGCTTTATCAGGGGGAGCATATTGGATTCAATCTACATTGAATGTAAACCACTAAAATTATAAATATCCAAGTAGACCATATTTGCTAAAACACTAAAGTTTACGCATAAATCATGAACATCAATATCTATTCATTAAGAATAGAATATCCTGAAAATACATGATCAAGAAGGTTAAATGTTGTACTCTTTTTTCTATGTGAATTTTTACTTGGGGGTTTCTCACACGAGGTTTTTAACGAGACAACATATGCAATGCAATTAACGAATGCGATGTACTCTTTTCTCTAAGAATCGTTTTCCCACTGGATTTTTGAATGGAGTTTTTAATGAGGCATGTGCATATCATGGTAATCGCTCAAGGGGGAGTGTTGTAAAACATACAGATTCTATCCTAGAAGTAAAGGAGAAGAAATTCTTATCCTAGTCCATGTGTATGTGGGCTCTTATCAAAACTCTAGACCTTAGCAGGATTATATATATACATGGATGCCCTATGTTGTAATCACAAATAATCTAAGGAATAAGTATTTGGTGTCATGAGAGACTGAGAGGAAAAGGTCCTAACCACTAGCAATGTGTTTCATAACAAAAACAATTGAGAACCTGGTGTTTGGAGATGGAGTGACTAAAGTTTAGTAGGTGTCATATCGAAATGTCGGAGGGATATCGGAATAGATATTTGGACACCAATAAAAAAACTAATTATAGATTTCATCAGTACTTCATCAAGACAAATTAATCAATCATTAGCACATGTTTACTATATACAACCTCATCAAATCATGGACTAATTAGGATTAAAAAATTTATCTTGAAAAATATTCGCAATCTGTGCAAATAGTTATTCTCAAATGACCACATAGCCTACTCGAGGGACACCCCGACGATACACGACTTGAAGGGCACTTGGATGCCCATGCTTTGCCCTAAGGCTTTTCTCATTAGAGTACGCCCTAGAGGTAATCATAGAGATAATGATATTTCGATTGTATCCATGATAAATTATGTGTTCATCAATATCCATTAAATACAATTTATATCAATTAGCAATTATGTGAATTGTTTGTAGAACTCTTTTACTTGTACGGTTATTTGAATTTTATCTTTGATTGAAGTTCGTGTGAGGACACACATCAATATTAGATCAGCACATGTATTAGTTGATGACTATGTTTCACAAGTCATAAATATTGACATGTCAAACTAATAAGGTGGGAACATGTATGATATGGGGGCTGGATTGACCCAACGTGAGATGTTCTTATTATCTCTTTACGAATCATGTATGTTATGTCCTTAGAACTAAGATTGTTGTATGTACTCAAGATGTGAAACGACATAGTTAGGGACTGTCAAACGCTACTCTATAATTAGGTAGTTATAATAGTGGTCTTCAGATTTGTTGGAAAACATGCTATGAGACATAGACAATTTGAGAGAGATATCACTGGATCGCTCATGTGATTGGATCAACAAATGCATGGTCGTGCTTGGGTTAAATGTTAACCCACGAGTTGAACTAAATATCACATGGCAAGGGAATAACATGTATGTGGCTGTGGTGGTTCGTCTGATATGATCTTTGTGTATACATAGGAGTTGTCACGCCCTGCTAGAGGCCATTGTTAACTATTGGATGATGTTGGTATTTCTAACATCATTACTAATTAACGAGATTAGAAACACATGGTATGAAATTAACTTGTCATTAACAAATAGCCACTTATCTCACACCACATCCCTAAGCATGAACTAGGTTGTCATCCCTAATTGTATATGCTAAGGATAAATATAGGTTTATATATATATGTATCAATCAATATGACTAGGCAGAAATATCGATATAAACTAAGAACGGTTATGCAAGCGAACAGATAATTATACCATTGTAGCATTTTACCTAGGGAGTTTTTCCAGGTTGTCGATTTATATTTATACCACTGGGAAGGTTTATGTAGGACTTATAACTACAACTTACACTATTGATGTGAAAGATAAACCATAACTAGAATCCTACTCATAACAGGGATAAGTCATGTAATAAAAGATATATGATAAATAATGATCAGTCATCATAAATAAATAAACATCAGAGCTCTTCTAGTCATAGTAATAGCTAGCCAATGGATAAACTCAGGAATAAATACTAAGGTAATTCAATAACTACATCAATAAATACTCTAATTAGTGCAATTACATCTAGCAATCATTGTTAAGTTAATCCTACATCATGATTACATGTAAAGAGGCATCAACTAGGAAAGATGTGAAACAGAGTCATCATCCAACTTCGCGGCCGTGCCCATGCTAGTCCTACGTACGGAAGGGTGGACTACAGAGGAACCAACGCAGCTGTCACCTACGCGGACTACCACACGTCCCGGCACATCAGGGTGCACTCACAGATAAGCAAGATATCTAAACACCACGTCTACATACTGCCAATCATTCACCCACGATATCCCTGGATGAACACTATACGAGCAATTACATAAATTCAATAGGATCAAACTAACTATGCTAAACATATAATCAAAGCAGACAATGACTATTGCAATTAAGAACATATATAAGATTAAGAACAATGTTTCCCAAATTATAATGTTGAATACAATAAGAGAAAAGAACTAGAACTATACCGAACTCCGCGCTCCAGACAGACGCCGAGGGCTCCAGATCCCGCTGAAGAACTAGAACTCTTCTACTTCTAATCTAACTAGGCTAAAGCTATGAACTAGAGAGGCTCTGATGAACTAGAGAAGGCTCTTGATGGCTTGATCTCCAAATGACTTGATGCCTCCGTGGGGGGGTCCCCCTTTATTTATTTATAGCCCTGGGATGAACGTGCGCCCGCAGAGATCAAACCGACTTAACCAAGGGCCGAGATGACTCCTCATAGGCGGTGGAAGAAGCTTCCAGAAGGAGGGGCCGAAACCCTAACTTGGGGCGCTGGCCGGGCGGGGGGGTGGGGCCGGCCGGCCCCACCCGGGCGGCGTCTGGGGGGTCCCGTTGCTTCCAGTGTCTTCTAGATCCTTCCCACATCTCGATGGTTATCTTTCCCGTGGCGGATAAGTTTCGTGATTATTATGCACTCTAATCCCTCTTTTAAGCTTTTCTAGAATAGTCCTTGGAAAATATAGAATATGCAAAACTCATGAAAATTGTCAGTTAAAACCCTAGACTAGTGTGTATTCGTGTATCCTTTTATGACTAAAGTTCTACTAAAGGTTGACGTTATCCACCGTCAACAACTCCCCCAAGCTTACCTTTTGCCAGTCCCTTGGCAAACAAACTAAGCCTAATTACTAATATATTTGGATCAGGAGTTGCTACAATGCTTTCATTCCTCAAAGGTACACAAGCTTTCAAATAGAAATTCTCCTCCGGATTAGACAGTAACTGCTCTAACCTTCCAACTTACCCATTCTACCTTTAACCATAGGGTTTTATAGCTTTTACATAAGTCTTGAGCAATCGAAAGACAGAACAATCAAGTTAAACACTATGTCTCAGATTCTTCACAGTACCAATATTCTAGAGTTTTGTAAGTGTTAACACTGGATTTTGGTAAAGGCCGAGAAGATGACAGGTGGGCCAGTACAGCAAGCTCATGAGGAGGCAAGTATTCGGAGCATTCAGCAACGCTCGTGCGGTCGGCTAACTCTGAACGATTCGGCAACACTCGTGCGGTCGGCTAACTCTGAGCGATTCGGCAAGTATTCGCGCGGTCGGCTATCCTTAGAGGCGGTGGCTCCGTTCGGGAAGTAAAAGGTGGCGAGCATAAAGCCGAATAAAAGGAAGCAAACGTGATGATCAAGGACTCCGAAGAAGATTAGAGCTAAGAATCGCCATACTTCTGAGTTACCTTTTATGTATTCGTAATCTCTTAGGATTCGTGTTATGTCCAGGGTATAAATATAAACCCTCGACCATTGTAAAGGATGTTCACAACCAAATCAATACAATCGGCCCCGTGCCAAGTTTTCGAGTCCTTTGTCGTGTCATCGAGTTCTTCGAGAGGAGCCATCGATCCGTCGACCTCCATAAGTTCCGACAACCTTGCTATCATGTCTAGTATCATGCGGTGGATTTAGACGTTGATGCAAGTAGTCTTGTTTGTCTCGACTGGATGGCCGTGCGGCAGGCGTCTGCTTGATAATCAAGAGATCTTTGCTTATGCTTTGTTTATCTTGACTGGATGGCCGTGCGGCAGGCGTTTGCTTGATAGCTTAGCGAAGCAAGATAGTTATCGGCTCTATTAGATTTGGCAAGGTCTGATAGATTCATTAAGTTATCATGTGTTGCATGTTTTAAATTACTTGTAATACTCTTTTGCCCAATCTAGATTGATTAGGTTCAGCTTCTTACTTTTATAGATCTATTCGTTCTCTAAACATTTTATTATCATGGTGGATAGATTATATGCTTACATAGCCGAGTTAGACCAATCTAGATTGTTACATGTTACGGGTTCTTACATGTTAGAAGCGTTTAAATCTTGATAGGATTGAGTGTCGTGCGGCAGATATAAGTTCTTGATGGGTTTGCTCGTGATAGCTTGTTTGTTCCTTCTTCATGGACCCCGAGTCGGTTGATTTGCCGAGCTTGGTTATGCTTCAACTCATGATTGACTTTCACTTGTTCAAACATGTCTTCTCATGCAAGCATATTCGGCAATCAATATTTTACGTATCTTTTATCTTTATATTAGCTGAATAAATCATAAGCATAATTGGCAGACAACTTCTATAGCTGTATATCGTCGTAAGTGGCTTCAGGGCTGTATATACGGAATTGTCTGGTCTCACCCGGCATGTTCTGATGTTTTATTTAACAATCTTTTGTCCCTTGTCAGTTTTCAGGTCAAAGTGACTGGCACGCTTCCGGATGTTCAAACCGCCCGGTCACCCGATTGAAGCCACGCTTTCTAGCTTGCTGTGTGTGAGGCACGGCGCGTCACGTTTTGTGTCAACACACTTTTTGGCACGCTCGGTGGGACCCCATCGTTCAAGATGCCTGAAATCAACAACGATCACGTTCTGGATGTGACCATGGATGAGTTGCCGGAGAATTTGAGAGAATTGGTGCGGCAAGTATGTGAGCAATTTCAACAGAAGTGCTTGATGTCCTTTTCCAAGAATAAGAGCAACAAGGTGATCCAGAAGCAATCGTTGCCAAGGGTTCTTCTTCCACATCAATCTGATTTTACTGAAGAAGAGGATACTCAAAAGATGTTAGAGTTGGTCTACAAAGCTATGGGAGAAACTATGACAAATCACCATACAGCTTTTCTGAACACCTTTCGGGCAATCATGGTCAACACTTTCGGTCCAACGGCCGATAAGTATTTTGAAGAAAATATTGGCCCAATCCGCGGACCAACACTTTTCAATGTACCAAAGTATCAAGAAAAGCCTGCTGGAGATGATGGAGCATCTGGCTCAAACAAAGTAGGACCAGCTCCCAATGAAAAACAATAGCCTCCCACCTATGGCCAAGTGACATTTGGTACAACAGGAGATGTACCCCCATCAGCTTTTAAAGTGTCTCCAAAGATCAAATAGGCTGCGCAGAGGAATATGTATGGAGATGGATATCGAAATTTACTGATTATACTTGCTTTGGATGCTTTGCCGAATCCAGATACAAGAGTGCGTCGGGTATACCTTCGGAAGGCAAACATGAGGAACTCCGAATTCAGACGTTGATCTTATTATGCATAGGATGGCTGATATGATGCAAAATCAGTTCGGCCTAAAGCCAAAAAATCAATCTTATTCATACAAGTCTCCTTATCCGTAATGGTACAATAGAGTGGCACTTCCTCCAAGGGTCAAACCTCCAACGGATTTGACTAAGTTTTTCGGTCAAGATGATACTAGCACTTTGGAGCATATCGGTCGTTACTTGATGCAGCTTGGGGGAGGCCTCCACGCATGAAGCTTAGAGAATTCGATATTTTTCCTTTATCTCTCACAGGGGGGCCAGCTTTCACATGGTTTACCTCCTTGCTAGCCCATTCCATTGGTACATGGGCGAGCTAGAGCGTAAGTTTCATGCGTACTTCTTCACGGGCACTAATGAGAAGAAACCGGGTTGACCTCATGAGTTTGAGGCGTAGAGCTAATGAAACACCATAGGAGTATCTTCGCAGTTTAGAGAAACCAAGAACCTTTGCTATTCTCTGAATTTACCGGATGATCAGTTGCTAGGGATGGCTATAGCAGGCATGCAGCCGAACGTCAGAGAGAAGCTATTCGGCATGGAGTTTGATGACCTTGGTCAACTTTCACAACGATTGGCGGCTATGAGTAATCAAGCCCAAGGGTTCAAGAGAGATAACCGCTTCC
Organism: Chrysopogon serrulatus; assembly: GCA_015844335.1. NCBI lineage: Eukaryota > Viridiplantae > Streptophyta > Magnoliopsida > Poales > Poaceae > Chrysopogon > Chrysopogon serrulatus. The sequence goes on along the minus strand of JADLZL010005718.1, from coordinate 82,930 downwards.
AAAAAGGTAATATTGCTAGTGAAATGTATCAAAGTTTTTACGGAAGAGGCAAAATGAATACGATGATGATGACGAGATAGCTACGGCTGAACTGACCTAGGCAAAAGAGCCTACTCAAGTTAGCCAGCACTGGTTGAGACAACAAAAGGGAACTTATGATTTTGATGTCTCCAAGTCAGATAAGCTCTTTGATCTATTGGTGAGAGAAGGACGCATCAAACCGCCAGGGGACATCCTATGCTACGTCCCCAAGGAGTGAAAGACAAAAATGCTACTGCGGCTACCATAACACCAACTCTCATTTTATCAATGATTGCCGAGTGTTCAGAGTACGGATTCAGAAGGCTATCTAAGAAGGACATTTGAAGTTCGATGGCAAAATGAAGATTGATGGTCAGCCTTTTCCTCAAAATATGATTTCCTTTTCTGTAAATATGGTTTCTGTAGATGATCCTAAAGGTAAAGGCAAGGTGAAGGTGTTAACCTCTGACAGAGCAAAAAAGAACGGTACTGTCGATCCTGATCAGCAAATCACAAGTGAGGAGCTGAAGCAAAAGGTTCGGTTCAAGAATAGCCGAACTGAAAGAGGTGAAACCTCTAAACCTAGGGTTACATCATGTATCCTGCTGAACAAGTGGCAAAGGCAGCAAGAGAGGGAGTATTATGAAGAGCAAAGGTTTATAGAAGAACGCCGGAGATACGAAGAAGAGGTGTACCATAGAGAACAAGAAGAACACATGAGGGAGATGGAACAGTCTCATTGGGGGTGTTCATTCTTTAAGCATTGCTGGAATGAAGGCTTGAAGTTGCCTGCTAGAAACAATTGCCCTGAATGCAGTGATCAATATTTTGGGTACAGGCAATCTCGGGTCAACCGCCGTCCGGTCCATGAAAGACTTGGAACACAGTTTTCTGAGGACTATCGGCGCTTAAAAATAGACAGTTTTGAGAATCAGCAAAGGAAGAGGTTTGCAGACCAACGTTGGACTCATTATAAAGGATACAATGGAGAGGAAAGTCCCCATGAATACGTATGGCAGAGAGGACAGTGGTGCCCTCCAGGATTGAGAAAAAGCCAAAAGAGAAGAGTTCAACGTTTGAGGAATGAGGAGCTAAAACAAGCAGCTGTTGGGGAGAAGCGGACATGGCGCCCTAAAAAGAAACCGGATGGGCATGGTCCTTCAGGTGATGCATGCATGGCCTTTTTCCTTCCATCGAGTTTCATAGGTCCCGAAAACCGGGATGTCCAAGAAGAAGTATACTCAAATTTTGATGAAAGTGAGTTTTAAGATTTGATGGCCCAAATGTCTTAACGCGGCCGAAAGCGGTTTTCGACAAACCAGCCAAATATCGTCATTTGAAGCCACTTTATTCGAAAAGGATACGTCAATGGCAAGCCTCGAACTAAAATGTTTGTTGATGGAGGAGCTGCTATCAATATTATGCCATATGCTACCTTCAGAAACTTGGGATGACCGGTGAGGACTTGTTAAAAACCCGACATGATTCTTAGAGACTTTGTTTGGCAAACCTTCCGATACTCGTGGAGCTGTGCATGTCGAGTTGATGATTGGGTCAAAAACCTTGATTACTACATTCTTTGTCATTGATGGCAAGGGGCATACATACGATGCTGCTTCTAGGAAGAGATTGGATTCATGCTAATTGCTGCATCCCTTCAACCATGCACCATTTCTTATTCGGTGGGTTGGAGATGATATTGAAGTTGTTCACGCCGATAATTCCGTGAGTGTCGCTGCTACGAAACCTGCTTATTGGGAGTATGATGGCATTGATTGTTTTTCGGGCAAAATGTGGGGAGAAGGTCCTGTGAATGTCTTCAACAGAGATCAACAGCCGATCCAAGCAGTCGGCTCTCACAGTAATTTTTAATGGGTAATCCAATCAATGGCAACAAAGGAAAGCTGGGACGTGATTTTTTATCGGCAGACAAGTTGGAAGAGATAAACGTTGGTGATGATACTAGGTCAAGGCCGATGTACATTAGCGCGAACTTGGATCCAGAATATAGATTATAATTGATAGATCTTCTAAAAAGAGTTTAAAGATTGTTTTGCTTGGGATTATACTGAGAGATGCCCGGATTGGATCGCTCTATTGTTGAACATCGATTACCTATTAAGCCCGATATCGCCCCTACAAACAACCTCCATGAAAAATTTATAAAGAGGAGGTATTGGCCGATGTGAAAAAAGAGATTGAAAGATTACTAGAAGCAAACTTCATTCGGCCATGCAGGTATGCAGAGTGGATTTCAAGTATAGTTCCAGTATACAAGAAGAATGGAAAGATGAGGGTCTGTATAGATTTCGAGAGATCTCAATAGAGCTACTCCTATGGACGGATACCCGATGCCGATTCCGATTTGCTGGTAGACACAAAAATATGGATATGAGGTGATTAGCTTTATGGATGGGAATGCTGGATATAACCAAATTTTCATGGCAATAGAAGATATCTCAAAAACAGCCTTCAGATGCCCCGGTCATATTGGTTTGTTTGAATGGATTGTTATGACATTTGGGGTTAAAGAATGCCGGTGCAACTTACCAAAGAGCTATGAATTATATCTTTCATGAGTTGATCGGCAAGATTGTAGAAATCTATATCGATGACGTGGTAGTTAAGTCTAGAAATTATGAAGGACATTTAGCCGATTTAAGAAAGACTCTGGAATGCACTAGAAGGCATGGTTTAAAAATGAATCCAAACAAATGTGCTTTCGGAGTCTCGGCTGGTGAATTTTTGGGATTTCTAGTCCATAAAGGAGGGATTGAAGTTGGGAAGAAGAGCATGGAAGCAATAGACAAAGTTGTCCCTCCAACTAATCTCACAGAGTTACAATCATTGCTTGGCAAGATTAATTTTGTAAGAAGATTTATATCCAATTTATCAGAAAGAGTCTTGCCTTTCTCTCCACTATTGAAACTCAAGAAAGATCAAGAATTTGTATGGGGTGACATACAACAGAAGGCTTTTGATGAAATCAAAGAGCACATGAAGGCGCCACCTGTGCTGGTACCTCCACAACTTGATAAACCTTTTAAGTTGTATGTGGCGGCTGATAGCCTAACAATAGGATCGGCCCTCATGCAAGAGTTTGAAGGAAAGGAGAGAGTAATAGCTTATCTTAGCCAAAAGTTACTAGATCCAGAAACAAGGTATTCGGCTAAAGAAAAGCTTTGCTTGTGTGTGTATTATTCATGTACCAAATTTTGGCACTACATTTAAATGCCGAATGCGTGGTAGTTTCTAGTTTTGATGTAATAAAGCATATGTTATCAATGCCAATTTTGAATGGAAGGATTGGCAAGTGGATTTTGGCTTTATCGGAGTTTGATTTAAAATATGAATCGGCAAAAGCGGTAAAAGGTCAAATTATTGCTGATTTTATTACCCAACATCGTAATCTTTCTGTTGAAATGATAAGCATTGTGCCTTGGGCTTTATTCTTCGACGGTTCATCCTGTAGCAAAGGTGGTGGTGCATTTTCTTGATTTCTCCACAAGGAGTAACCTTCTAATATGCTATTCCCATTGAATTCTATGTTACTAATAATCAAGCGGAGTATGAAGCATTACTTAGAGGGCTTCGGCTTCTTATAGATGTAAAAGCTCGTTCTTTGTCGAAATCTTTAGGGGATTCTAAGCTGGTGATTAACCAATTGACTGGCCAATATGAGTGCAAGAGTGACGTATTAAGGGAATATTATGAAAAGTGCCGAAACTTTTGAAAATTTTTCGAGTGGTAACCTTGCATCATATCCCTAGGGGAGCACAATGAAGAAGCAAATAAGTTAGCTCAAGCTGCTTCCGGTATCGTGAAAATCAAGAAATTCTCGCTATAGATAAGAATGTTTCGATGCCGATCAAGAGATTGGTGATTGGAGGTGCGAGATTGCCGATTATCTAAGAAATCCATCACGAAAAAAGTTTCCCAAAAGCTCGGTACAAAGCCCTCAGGTTCGTGCTTCTTGATAATCAATTATATTACAAATCTATAGATGGAGTATTGCTTAAATGTTTGGATCAAGAAGAGGCCGAAAAGGTGATGTATGAAGTGCATGAAGGATTGTGTGGTGCACATCAATCGGCTTACCGAATGAAGTGGATAATTAGGAGAACCGGTTATTTTTGGCCAACTATGTTGGAGGATTGTTTTGAATACTATAAGGGGGTGTCAAGATTGTCAAAAATTCGGCAATATTCAAAAGGCTCCAAAGATCTCTATATGAACCCAATAATCAAACCTTGGCCATTCGGAGGATGGGGCATAGACTTAATTGGCCAAATTAATCCTCCTTCGAGCAAAGGACATAAGTTTGTACTCTTGGCCACAGATTATTTTACCAAGTGGGTTGAGGCTGTCCCTTTGAAGAAGGTTACATCAAAAAACATGATCAGTTTTGTTAAAGAGCATATAATTCATAGGTTTGGGATTCCCCAAACGATAACGACTGATCAAGGGACTCAATTTACTTCCTCGGAATTTTATGATTTTGCCAAAAACATGAGAATTAAGTTGTATAATTCTTCTCCTTACTATGCACAAGCCAATGGCCAAGCGAAGCATCAAATAAGATTATGATTAAAATCATCCGAGAAGAAGATTGATGAGAAACCGAGAAGATGGCATTTGGTTCTTAATGAAGCATTATGGGCTTACCGAATGGCTTGTCATGGGTCGACTCAAACATCTCCCTATGAGTTGGTTTATGGGCATCATGCTGTTTTGCCATGGGAGTTGCAATTGGGGTCAAGACGAGTTATGTTGCAAAAAGATTTGGGAAAGGAAGATTATACAAATTTGATGATAGATGAGTTAGAAGATTTGCATCTGATTCGTCTCAAGGCACTGGAAAATATTGAGAAAACAAGACACGTGTTGCCAAGTATTATAATAAGAAAGTTAGAGTAAAGCAATTCACAGAAGGTGATCTGGTTTGGAAGACTATATTGCCGATTGGAACGAAAGATAGAGCATTCGGCAAATGGTCCCCGAATTGGGAAGGACCTTTTCGGATAGTGAGATGTGTGCCTGGTAACGCATATATTTTGAAGACTTTGCTCGGAGAGGAGTTTACGAGCTATTAATGGAAGGTTTCTTAAGAGATTTTATCCCAAAGTTGAAGTTGGTTCATAAAAGGGAATTTGGAATTAAGACATAGCCGACGAAAGAACATCGCCTTTAGATCAAAATTATGAGATTACAAATAGCCGATACGGTTTGTATCGCCTTTAGTGCAAAAAACATCTACATATAGCCGAATGGACTACCGAGAGAGACGACTTCGGCACTCTGACTGGTTGGTTTATTGGAATAAGAGAAAGGTGAAGCTTTGAATGACAATACTGAGCGACATGTCACGTCGCTTGCAACGCAAGACTAAGATCTACTCGGCTAGGGTGACGTCATGCGTTCGGGAAACGTCCTTTAGAGTTGCATTATTCAAAAAAAAATACTGAAGATATCTACTCGGCGAGAAAACCAACGCAAGAGTCAAGAACAAGCACACCTTCGAGAGGATAATTTGATCATTCACATCCTAGTTACAAACTACTCTTGGAATAACTTATTAAGAACAGGCATGGGGATTGGTAGATTCAGCGAGGGCAGCAGCATGATCTTCATAATGCTCCAAACGCTCGTTGATGTCGTCAATCTCATGTGGAGGGCCGCCAGCGAAGCCAATAGCCTACAAGGAGTAGTCCTCGCCGGTCCGGGAGGTCATCGCCGCCAGACCGAGGGACACGCCAAGGTGCACACCTTGGATGAAGGCCTAATCAACACGGCCGTCCACAGCATCCAGGCGTGCCTCGGTAGTCTCCCCCTGGGCGTTCACCTTGTCGGCCACCCTGTTCGCCGCCGCCTTCAGATGCTCATTTTCCGCAGAAAGTGTTGGACAAGGAAAACAAGTCAGCACATGAAGAAGATTGAGACGAAGAAGTCTGCAGAGGTACCGAACCGGTGATGGCGTCGCAAAGCTGCTTGCGCTGATCCTCCCATTCGGCTTGCGCAATGCCGAACTGTTTGGAGACATCGCCCAGCTCATTCCGGGCCTCATCCCTCTCCTTGCAGAACCTGAGTGCCTCCTCATGGATGTACAGAGGGTCTTCTCCCTCTGACTCCACCGGACCCCAAGGATTGGGGTTGTATGAGTTGTCGGACTCGGAGGAGCTCGACGAATTGGAGGAACCAGGGACGGGAACCGGCTGGTCTAAGGTGCCCGGTTGAGTCACCGTCATCGGAGGAAGAAGGTGGTACTGGCCGGCGATGACCCTCGCCCTAAGTAGATGAAGAAGATCAAAATCCAGGGAGATGCACAGAAAGTGCAAGCCACAAGGGGGCAACCGATCAAATATTACCCATGACGTTGGCGGCGCGGCGCTCGGCTCCCTTCTGCCTCTCCTTCGGTAGGGCGTTTTCCACGATCGTCGCCGCTCACCATTGATGCTCTGGAGATTGATTCTCTTTCTAAGATTGGTTTGAGCAGAGAGATGAAGAGACGGCAATGAGAATGCTAGCCAAAGATAACAGTGAAGGCCGAAGAGGGGCTTTATTTATAAGCCGAAGTGGAGATCGTGGTGTATACCTCGGGGTATCCCAAGCGACAAAGTAGGGTTTACTCTCTTTGGGCCGTTACCGGACTGGGCCGGATTCGGCTAAATCAAAAATCGTCGCTGAGAAGAGAATCGGCTATTCTCCTAATCGGGAGGCTGAAGGTAGTCGGTTGTGTTGTCAGTCAAACAGAGATATAAAGGCCAAAACATAACAAGGAATGCAATTGCTCAGAGATACAGTATACTACATCTGAATATATTACAAGCTAATGCTTTGATCACCTAGGAACAGTTTGATTGCATCTATGGCGTCACTCCTAATTCGGCTAACATCATCTAGCGCCTTCTTGTCATCATCTTTAGAACCTTGAATCTTGCTGAGCTTTGTTTTGATCTATTGGTTCTCTCTGATGACGGATGCTATCTTTGTTTTAGCTGCATCAATGGAATTCGGCAGGCTGATAATTTTGTCTTTATGAGACTGAATTTTTGCATTCAATTGAGCCAATTAAGCTTCCAGTCTAGCCTTTTCCTCCTCCATGGCTTCCAGTTCAGGCTCCAAAGTTGTTAAAGATTGTTTAGCAGCCTGAATCTGAGAATGCAGCTCTTTGGCTTGTTGTTTCTTCATCAGGTTGTCACTCTGCAGAGCAGCTCTAGAGGCAATGTTCTTGTTTGCTCTTCTGACCTTACCAAGATGATCATCAAGATGGGTTGCAGGTTCCAAAGGACCCCTAAGAGATGGAGGGATTTCTTGATCAATAAGTTCAAAAAGGTCCCTTATTTGGTCTGCATCTTGAACTAGAATACTTATGTCCTTGGTCAGCAAGAGAGCTATTTCCCTCAGCCGAGCTTGATTCTCTGATGATAATCTCTGCTGTGATGCAGCCTCTTCCCCTTTTTCACTGATATACTCCTCAACAGAGAAGGAGTAGCTGACAGTCGACTTAATATCATACTTAAAAAAAGAAAGAAAAATTGTTGGCCGACCGATCAAGTTTGCTAAAGAAATTAATAAGGAAAGGCATTACCTTCTGGGCAGGATTTTCATCATTTTGAGCTTTGCCTTGGCTTGGTTGAGGGCTTGACTGGATGCCTAGAGATGATGAAGCCTGGTGAGGAGAAGATCCTTCGCTATCTCGTCCAAAATATCATCATCAAAGTAAGTGATGAAATGCAAAGTGCAATGGATAAATTTGGCGTAAGAAAGAAAAATATGTGGAGAACATTATTACCAATATGGCCAATGGCTTCATGAATTTCTGCACTATCGCCAGGCTTTGAGGAGAGGTTTCAACAGTTGTTGAAACATTGGCCGACCTCAAGAGTCTGACCTGTGGCTGCAAACAAAAGGAGTAAGCACAAAATTGTCGCCAAACAAGGATTGATAAAGGATATACCTTGAGAGACAGTTTGGCTTTCTTAGATCTTGTTCTCCTGGGCACAGTGACATCTTTGCTTGACTCGGCAATAGTTTTCCTTTTGTTTTCCCCTCTTGAAGGTGCTTTGTGCCCAAAGCTGCTGCGGGGTTTTTCATGAAGGTTGCCGAGTAGGGGCATTAAACCCCAAAGCAGGAATAGGCCCAGCCTGATAATATTGAGCCATTTGAGAGGGAAGAGTAGGCTCAATGTCCTATGAATGATAAAGTATTAAAATCAAGAATAAACCCGATAGCAAGGAGAACTATGGGTACAAGGGGATTACCTCGCTGTCAGAAGCAAATTGAGCTTGCAAATCTTGGCACAGAGGATGTACTGGTATATTGAAGATATGGGCACGCCACTCTTGCCACCAGGAGGCAAACAAGGGATGAGCAACATCTATCAACCCGAGAGGGGAAGGCTCATATAATGGCAGGTCCCATCCAAGCTCAAAAACTTTCTTGGCCTCCATGTCATCTCCTATTTTCTCTCTGGGCTTTATAGTTTTTGAGAAAAATAGCCTTGGAGGCAACTGCCCACACCCCAATTGCCTGGCCACCATGTTTGGGTTGTAGAATTCATAGGTAGGGTGCAGCAACCTCCCATGGTGAAATTCTGCTGGCAGGACACAAGGCTTGATAAAAGAGTTGAAGATATCTGTGGACACTTTGTCTGAGCAGCCAGTCTCATAGCTAAACTTGCAGGGCAGAGTCAGATTTTCATTTTCTCTGTAGGGGAGCCAGCTCACATTGTCAAAGCCTTTGAAGAACAGCTTGAACAAATGGCCAATATCTATGTCGATGATAATAGTGGATGCTGCTTCCCCATATGTCTGACAAGCTTTCTCTTTTACTGGATTATCCTCAGCATTATTGACAGAAGGGAAATCCAAATCATGAAGGTCTACAGAGACTATCTGATGCATGTACAACTGCAGCCACATTTGAACAAACCACCAGGGACCATTTACACAATGGATTTCTCCATGATTGCGCATCTGAACAGTGGTCTGATGCATCATGTGGTAGACAGCCCCCAAAAGGTACTTGCCCAAGGGGATCAAGGTGCCTGCAGCTAATTCCTCAGCCATCACCATGTGATTCAAGGTTGGCTCATTGGATTTGCCACAGAAGATAAATCTACACAGCCACATATTCATGAAGGCTTTATACTCTTTGTCAACCACAACACCAATTGACATGTAAGTTTGGATGTATTTTGTCCATCCACCTCCTGATTTGACTACTCTCTGGTTGCTGCTGCTCTTGTATTTGGAGGGATACACTAGCGCCGTCACATTGAGGCCGGTCATCATGAAAATGTCTACCAAAGTAAAGGACATTGGACCATGGCCAAAGATGAAAGCATTGGTAGCATCAGACCAGAAGTGGGTGGCTGCTATCAAGAGGGAGTCGTTCCGGAGCGTCTTTGACAAGGATAGCTCTAAACAATGTTGAATGTCTTGAGAATCCCAGTGACTGCTGCTCTTGTTCAAGATCCTCCGATACCAATTTTGCCATCCGGCAATTGGGGGAAACGGCCAAGTTTTGAAGGTATTCAGCCACTGATTCGGCGGGGTGACTCCAGATTTGAAGGGGATCCTCAGAGTTTCCTTCTCGACAAACTCAATCGGATTGGGATCTCCCATCGGGCCTAGGGAATAAGAATTGGTGTTCGCTGCATAAGGAATCAAAATCTCATCCTTGTATCCCTTCAAAGAACGATGCAACCAGAGAAGGTGAGTCAAAAAGAAGCGAAGGATCGATGAAGAAATTGCCGAATGCATGAGGAAAACAAGAAATTACCTCTGGAATTCCATCCTGGGTCGCCATTGAAGATTCAAAGTGGGTTTGAATCTAGATCAGAGGATTCGGGCTTCGAGCGGCGGCGGGGTTTTTGAAACAGTATTAACCTAAATGAGAAAGAGTTTATGGTCAATTTCAGAATAAAATCACTTTTATCCCGAAATTGAGGGGGCATGTGTTAACACTGGATTTTGGTAAAGGCCGAGAAGATGATAGGTGGGCCAGTACAGCAAGCTCGCGAGGAGGCAAGTATTCGGAGCATTCGGCAACGCTCGTGCGGTCGGCTAACTCTGAACGATTCGGCAACACTCGTGCGGTCGGCTAACTCTGAGCGATTCGGTGCGCGGTCGGCTATCCTTAGAGGCGGTGGCTCTTTCGGGAAGTAAAATATGGCGAGCATAAAGCCGAATAAAAGGAAGCAAACGTGATGATCAAGGACTCCGAAGAAGATTAGAGCTAAGAATCGCCATACTTCTGAGTTACCTTTTATGTATTCGTAATCTCTTAGGATTCGTGTTATGTCCAGGGTATAAATATAAACCCTCGACCATTGTAAAGGATGTTCACAACCAAATCAATACAATCGGCCCCGTGCCAAGTTTTCGAGTCCTTTGTCGTGTCGTCGAGTTCTTCGAGAGGAGCCATCGATCCGTCGACCTCCGTAAGTTCCGACAACCTTGCTATCATGTCTAGTATCATGCGGTGGATTTAGACGTTGATGCAAGTAGTCTTGTTTGTCTCGACCGGATGGCCGGCGGGCGGCAGGCGTGCCGCTTGATAATCAAGAGGTCTTTGCTTATGCTTTGTTTATCTCGACCGGATGGCCGTGCGGCGTTTGTTTGCTTGATAGCTTAGTGAAGCAAGATAGTTATCGGCTCTATTAGATTTGGCAAGGTCTGATAGATTCATTAAGTTATCATGTGTTGCATGTTTTAAATTACTTGTAATACTCTTTTGCCCAATCTAGATTGATTAGGTTCGGCTTCTTACTTTTATAGATCTATTCATTCTCTAAACATTTTATTATCATTGTGGATAGATTATATGCTTACATAGCCGAGTTAGACCAATCTAGATTGTTACATGTTACGGGTTCTTACATGTTAGAAGCGTTTAAATCTTGATAGGATTGAGTGTCATGCGGCGGATACAAGTTCTTGATGGGTTTGCTCGTGATAGCTTGTTTGTTCCTTCTTCATGGACCCGAAGTCGGCTGATTTGCCGAGCTTTGGTTATGCTTCAACTCACGATTGACTTTCACTTGTTCAAACATGTCTTCTCATGCAAGCGTATTCGGCAATCAATGTTTTACGTATCTTTTATCTTTATATTAGCCAAATAAATCATAAGCATGATTGGCGGGGCGGCTTCTATAGGCGTATGTCGTCTTAAGTGGCTTCGGGGGCCGTATATACGGAATTGTCTGGTCTCACCCGGCATGTTCCGATTTTGTATTTAACAATCTTTTGTCCCTTGTCAGTTTTTAGGTCAAACTGACTGGCACGCTTCCGGATCTTCAAACCGCCCGGTCACCCGATTGAAGCCACGCTTTCTGGCTTGCTGTGTGTGAGGCACAGCGCGTCACGTTTTGTGTCAACAGTAAGTTTTTGAAATAAAACTCAGAACTTAACTGTATGATACCCTCAAGTCCCTTATTATATGTGGTATTTATGGATCTCACTTGAGGCATTCATGTTGTCATGCCCTCCTACAACTAATGATTATAGTGGAGCTTATAGGAGTGGCAATAACAAGGATAGGCATACTTGCAATACATATGTTATAAAGTCAAACAATAGATCCACAGAGAATCGAGGCATATAATCAAACCAAGATGTGCATGTGTATAGAATATGGTGGATAGGTGTATATATGGTATTTCGTGGCTAATTCTAATTCTACTTTTGCTCTTTGAAAATAAACCTCTCTCCCTTGGAACTTAGAACTTTCACGGAAAAACATGGGCTATCTTTAATCTTTCTTTCTTCTTCTCTTTCTCTCTTTTTTTTAGAACCTAGTGAGGCGGGCATCTAAGTACCCATTGTTTTAATTGCTAGAACACTTGTCCTTCTTTTACTCCCTCTTCTTTTTCGATAACATTCCTTTTGTATAGCCATATGCATCCTTTGAATAAATGATTGGAGAGATAACAACAATAACTTAGAGCATTTATAATAGGGCTGTCCTATAGGATATATTCTTGGTGTCTACTCCAAGTGCAGGAGAGACATATTTTTCTTTATTTTTATGATAAACATGGGTGAAAGTGGAAATGGTTGCGATTACTCCCAGAGTAGGAATAATGCATATGTGGCTGGAGTGTGTAAGTGACCTTGGTTTTAAAAGCATGGCAAGACTCTCATAAGGTATACAACAAAGGTTGACTGAACTCAATGCAAAGCAAGTAGCATAAATGTAAAAAAATTTCCTATCTCTAAATATATCATCTCTGGCTTTGGTAGGAATTCACAACTTGTCATACAAGAGCTCATCATGTAAGATTTTGAATTTTTAAAAGACAAATCTCCAGAACTTAGTAATGCTAGGAATAAGATAAATAGCAGCTCAACCTTCATGAACCATATCAATCAATCACCTAGACTTAGCTCAAGCATATGCCTCCATGAGTTTCAGGCTCAGAGTAAATACTTAAGTCAAAACAGTAATATCTAAAACTCGAGAGAATTTAATGTTGAAAACTAGGCACTTGAAAGGAATGACCACAGACCAACTATTCATCATCTCCAAGATAAAATTTTAATGTTCGTCAGTTTTAATTGACTCTAGCCTAGACTGACTCTAAATATACTCTTTAATATATTGCTAAGTATTTATTTGGTTTTAATGGCTATTCATCTTTTTATTTGTTTTAAACTATCAGACTCACAAAAAACTCTATGACTTGTGGACCTTCATGTGCCCACATGTTTTTTTGATATTTTATGACTTTATAAAATAGACTCGATAATCGCATAGGTATAGTTACCTGATAACTGGGGGATGCTCCTCCCCCAAGCTAGATATTTGTAATACTTAGTGTTGATGGTCTTCAGGGCGAGCTTGCCAGTAGTAGTCCTAGGAGGCTCCACTGATGGGCTCACTCCTTAGTCATAATGTTGTTCCCGCATAATTATGATAAAAAAACCAAAATTCGAGGCTCGAATTATGACAAGGGGTTAGCGGTCAGCCAGATGAGTAATTGATTATTCTTAATGGGCAAATATTAATTGACATTCTAGCGGGATTCTTTTTTTTTCTTTTATTATTATTACTATTATTATTATTATTATTATTATTATTTTTTTTTTTTATATTTTATGATGCTCTAAAATAAATTTAGGTTCTATTTATTTTTTATTTTGATGCTATCACAAAGAAATATTTCTATGGGGTTACCATAAGTTTACTTGCATGAGATTTAAATATTTATGATGCACTAATAAAAGCTATAAATATTTTTGTCTTTCTTTTCAATGTACTGATATAAAATAATAAAGATTTTTATTTTATTTTTAGTATGTAGAAGGATATATATATATATATATATATATATTTTATATATATATATATATATGATATATATATATATATATTTTTTTAGGCCACCACGGTGAGTACTCCTACAGGTTTTATACCACAAGGGTTTCACATGGAGCTTCAAGTTTTTAAGATGCATGAATGCAACTTAATGCATGTCTATTCATTTTTGTCATTTCCTATGCAAAGCTAATGCAGAAGAGTGAACCTACTTAAGAGAAAATAAATCAATGTAGAAAAGTAAAAATGGATAACTACCGATGTTACCTCACGGCGAGGGTTCGATGTTTTGAGTCTTTCGAATCGGACTCCTCCTTGCAAAGATTCATTAATCAAGTACTTCGGTTTGCTCTTGAGGTGGTGCCTCCACTAGTGGCTCCTAATGGAGTTGCCACCTCCTTCCTTTCTTTTATAGGCGTCTCAAAGCCAATCTTATGTGTATCATTATTACTAGTTGAAAACTTCCACTTATAGAATTTAGAGGATTGTCTCCCCACACTTTGACTGCAGTGTGTTCTGCCCATAAAGACAAGGTAGAGATCAAGTGTATGGGCTCTGCTGGTAGGAAAACACTAACAGAACCAGAAATTTATTCATCCTCTAACCTTGGACACAATAAGATTGATATTATTCATATTGTTCATTCATAACATGGGTGAGAATACAGAAATATAAATATGGCATTTAAACTTGTGAGATAAAGAGTGAAGTTACTTAACCATTAGAAAGACTGTTCATCTTTATAATATATCAAGAATAATAGGTGAAGTATTTCCAGCTTACTTGGTTAAGACTAAGATTAAAAGAATAGCGCTATGAACAAACTTAGAAAACAAATCATATTGAGTTTAATCAGGTTAATCAATCTAAGTTGTAACTCTAACATGGTTGTATTTTTTTATTTATTGCATACCAAGATCAAGAGAAAATTAATGACCACTTATCTTAAGATGTTACCTCCATTATTAGAGCATGATGAAGGGTAAATGAATTTTAATCGCCTTTTCCTTTCTTGTATCTTGGGTTGTTCATTATCATCTTGTCTCGTATGTTGTACTTCTTTCTCACTCTTCAGACCTCTGCTTCTCTCATTATTTTTTCTCTGCAAGGGGTTAGTAGACAACACATACCCAAAGGAATATGCTATTTATTAAAGTACGGATAGTGTTTGCCAAAGAGTTAAAGATTAATCTGTAGCTCGTGTTTTCAATGATTCACCACTATTTTAAATTTTTTTCCATCAAGGTTAAAGCGAAGATATTATTTTGAAGCATACCTTTAACCTTGACTTGATTCTACGAATAGTCTCCTAATATGATTTAAATATTTTTTTTTTTATAGGAGGGGTTAGTCTATATGTAGAACCAAATTCTTATATAAGTATGTTTGATTTTCATAATGTTTAAGTAATATTCTAAAGCATACTTATAATAGAATAAGAAAGTTTGCAAGACTAAAGGTATTTATTCATATAGAACCAAGAATATGTGTGGTGAACCACAGGAGCATTTTATTTTATATATATATATATATATTTTAGCAAGTTATGTTTAAGCATGGCATAGGGTAGAAATGACCAAGACAAATTAGCAACATGGTATGAGATGTTGAGTATAGTTACATGTTACATGAAGCTTGGACAAACGTACCTCATGTCTTCATCCTTCTAAGTAAGAGATGACGAACTTACTTGAAAGAGGAGGGTTATCCGTTTCATCTGTTGGTGAGAGCTTATGGTCTTGCTGAGCAAGGCCTTCCTTTTATCTTCTTCGTCTTTTCACCATTTAATGAAACTATGGAAGTTTACATGCTTTTCACTCATCAACCTTTTCCTGATTTCTTTGATTAATTTGCGGGTGATGAGCTAGGGTCTATTAGAGATGCAATAATGTTCACTTGAAAACTTTTTCTCTAATAGATTAAAGTTATTCTTTCCTGCAAAATGTTAATGGACACATACCCGAGGGAATAGCAAGATTGAAATACGGTTTTATTGTCCATACTTTTTTTTGATTTTTTTTCTATGCTAATCAAGATAATATATGGTTTAAGATTATTTAGCATAAATTATGTCTATCGTGTTTTTATATTGTTGTTGCAATCTAGCATGGCTCAAGACAAAGATAACTTGTAAATGTATAAATATTAATACTCATAAGTTGGACTTCTTGTGCAAAGTTATCATCCGCCTTTGATTCATTCCGGTTTAAACTTATCTCTTGACTTTCCTCAGATTTAATTCAAAATTTTCCTATAGGGGGTTAGTCGACAAAATATCCAAAGATCCACTACAACATACTATAAGCTCAAAAATCAAACTAGACACCACGTCTAATTTAATTTAGGAAGGCATTTTAATCTGAGCTCGGTTTAAAAAGCCTTTAAAAAGGTAAAACCACCACTCCTAAACTAACCACCATGCCTCATTTAAGAGATTTATAAAAGTACTTCAAAGCCTAAACATATATCATAGCAAATAAAGGTAGCATGAAAATATAGTAGAGATTTATTCAGATAGAGATAAAAAAATATGATCATGGTGAGTTTTTTTTACGTGAGATGAATATATGAAATGAAACAAGTTATGGCTAAGGAAATTTAAACTAAATAGTGTGGATTAAAGTAAACATGCAGTGGAATACAAAAAAAATAACTACTCATAAATTTTAAAGTCTATAAACAAGACTTTCTCACCTTTATTTGATCATACTTACCATGACTCACATGCTGAAATTTGTGAGTGATGCAACATCTTTGTTCTCGTCACTTGAGATATGAATTAAAGTCCTGTGACGTCGACCTCTTTCTCCAACATTGGATTTATTATGTTTCTTCTTATTTTGTGGGGGCATGCCGGGAAGGTCGTAAAAACCGTCGTTCATTACCCCAATATAAGATATTAAAGTAGACAAACAAGGGTAATCCTGCTTGAGCAGGGGTTAATGGTTATCTCAATCACATAATTGAGTATAAGTCTATCAATGTTCCTTAATTGCCTAACTACCTTCCCCGGCAACGGCGCCAAAAATGCTTGTTGGTATTTCTAACATCATTACTAATTAACGAGATTAGAAACACATGGTATGAAATTAACTTGTCATTAACAGCTAGCCACTTATCTCTCACCCACATCCCTAAGCATGAACTAGGTTGTCATCCCTAATTGTATATGCTAAGGATAAATATAGGTTTATATATATATATATCAATCAATATGACTAGGCAGAAATATCGATATAAACTAAGAACGGTTCTACAAGCGAACAAATAATTATACCATTGTAGCATTTTACCTAGGGAGTTCTACCAGGTTGTCGATTTATATTTATACCACTGGGAAGGTTTATGTAGGACTTATAACTACAACTTACACTATTGATGTGAAAGATAAACCACAACTAGAATCCTACTCATAACAGGGATAAGTCACGTGATAAAAGATATATGATAAATAATAATCAGTCATCATAAATAGATAAACATCAAAGCTCTTCTAATCATAGTAATAGCTAGCCAATGGATAAACTCAGGAATAAATACTAATGTAATTCAATAACTACATCAATGAATACTCTAATTAGTGCAATTACATCTAGCAATCATTGTTAAGTTAATCCTACATCATGATTACATGTAAAGAGGCATCAACTAGGAAGGATGTGAAACAGAGTCATCATCCAACTTCGCGACCGTGCCCATATCCAACTTCGCGACTGTGCCCATGCTAGTCCTACGTACGGAGGGTGGACTACAGAGGAACCAACGCAGCTGTCACCTACACGGACTACCACACGTCCCGGCACATAGGGTGCACTCACAGATAAGCAAGATATCTAAACACCACGTCTACATACTGCCAATCATTCACCCATGATATCCCTGGATGAACGCTATACGAGCAATTACATAAATTCAATAGGATCAAACTAACTATGCTAAACATATAATCAAAGCAGACAATGACTATTGCAATTAAGAACATATATAAGATTAAGAACAATGTTTCCCAAATCATAATGTTGAATACAATAAGAGAAAAAAACTAGAACTATACCAAACTCCGCGCTTCAAACAGATGTCGGGGGCTCCAGATCCCGCTGAAGAACAAGAACTCTTCTACTTCTAATCTAACTAGGCTAAAGCTATGAACTAGAGAGGCTCTGATGAACTAGAGAAGGCTCTTGATGGCTTGATCTCCAAATGACTTGATGCCTCCAAGGAGGGGGTCTGCCCCTTTATTTATAGCCGGGTGGGATGAACGTGCACCGCAGGATCAAACCGACTTAACCAAGGGCCGAGATGACTCCTCATAGGCGGTGGAAGAAGCTTCCAGAAGGAGGGGCCGAAACCCTAACTTGGGGCGCCGGCCGGCTTAGGGGTGGGGCCAGCCGGCCCCACCTGGCGGCGTCTGCAGGTCCCATTGCTTCCAGTGTCTTCTAGATCCTTCCCACATCTCGATAGTTATCTTTCCCGTGGTGGATAAGTTTCGTGATTATTATGCACTCTAATCCCTCTTTTAAACTTTTCTAGAATAGTCCCTGGAAAATATAGAATATGCAAAACTCGTGGAAATTGTCAGTTAAAACCCTAGACTAGTGTGTATTTGTGTATCCTTTTGTGTCTAAAGTTCTACTGAAGGTTGACGTTATCCACCGTCAACAGAAGAGTAGGTGTACTCGGGCCATATCTATGTGCATGCTTAAGGGGCTGAAAGCCTAATTTGGGTTGGACCCAAATTAGACAAGGCTTAGGGTTACTAATGGGCCTCCAACTCAAGAGCACATTAGGGATGCCTATATAAGCAGAGGGAAGAGGCGCGGCCAGACCTAATCCACGACTTTGGGAGCCACCGTCACCCTCCACGCTCACATCTTCTTCTCCTCATGGACCTAGCGGTCTGGAGGCACAATGCTTCTTCCTTGCACATGTGGGATTCCTCAGATGTGCTGCATCTAGAGCACAAGGATGAACCGCACGAGGAGATTGACGTGACAGATGACCACGCAATTGCACTGCCTGTTGTGACGCATTCGACTACATCAAATCGTCTTCTGCTGCACCTGCGCGTCTAGTGGTAATCCCCGTTACCTATAACTAGTAGTAGATCCTGATTTATAAGGTCAAAAATTTTGTTTTCTAGATAGAGTAGCATCCTCATAACCCAACATCTTCCCTATAGCCTACGCCGCTGCCTGCCCGATGGAGTTTTGACACCTACGCCGCCGCTGCACCAGGTGCCCCCATATCTACCAACCTTTATCAAATCTTTTCTCTTTGTTGCGGATGCTGCTTGTGGCCATCTTGGCCTTGAGGGCCACGGAGGATGTGCAAGCTGCATGCTGCTGCACTAGACACACTCGGGCACGCCCAAGATGGTGCGTGAGGCCTTGTGCTCTGGTCATGCCCTCCCCACTCTTACTAGATCTATCGTGTTCTTCTGCTCCATGAAATGTGATACTAATACTGATGATTTGTATGATTAATCTGTTTCTGATTCGATCTGTGCATATATAGTAGATGTAGTGGCATCTCAGCTAACTAGCCCTGACTAAGAATTCTCTTGCAATTTTGGTGGTGCAATTCGGAGTATGCAAGAAACATAGCAATTCGTAGTCTGCTTGGTAGGCGCATATATATTACTCTAATGAGTTGGCTCTTGAACTGCAAGAAACAAAACAATCCTTTAAAATATCAATTTCAATTCTATGAGAATGCACGGTCCAGCAAGTTTAAACAGAAACATAGCATTCATCATACTTACACCTTGTTTGGTTCACCAAGTTTACCAACAGCACAGCTAGAGCCTAGACATCTTTTAGCATCTCATAACGTCATTAGGATAACAACGCTATAAGACGTATGGTACTGATTAACTTGTCTTTAGCAACTAGTCATCTATCTCTTACCTTTACTCTTGAGCATGAAACTAAGTTGTCATCCCTAATTATATAGCTAGGAATAAATGATGGTACTAAATCTATCATTTTTATGTGACTAGACAGAATGCAAATCAGGGTGCTCAAAGTTTTCCAAATTAACTTTATCAAAATATGTGTTTATAGTGCCAAAGTATGCCGAGCTGAGTTGTGCACTCTCCAGATGTAGTGAGCTTCCATGTAATCTGGTCATGTGTTTCTGGATTTAATTCTACCTCTTATGGTCCATGCCAAAGCTGATAAAATCGAGTGAAGTGGCTTCTTCTTCATGCCTCCTATATTCATTTCTTACAGTTCCTGATTTCCTCTCCCTATATACATTTAGCCTTACAGTCTCGCAAGATGTGGCTATACACAAGGTGAAAGAGGAGAGCAGCTACCTCCTTCATTCATGACCTCCAAATTAGCAATGAAGTTGTCCGATGTGGTTGGTAAACTATTATTGATTTGCATTATTTCTGGATGCATTTCACACAGCCATAATAATTCAAGGTATTGTATCCACTTTTCTTTTCTTGCTTTCTATTATATACATGTACAGTTTAATCTTTCTTATATTATTTCTATTGGGTATGTGCTCCTACAAAGCATTTGGATTTTTTTGCCTACCACAAAGGATATACCACCTAGGCAAATTGAGATGCTATATGCAAAAACTGAATTCCAGTATGGGTTTACTTTGGTGGATGCATAGACAGTGCAGTGCCTGCAGAACATACTTCAGGATTTTAAACATGGATGGATTAGGATTCTAAGGCCAGTTTCAATGGGGTTTCATAGGGAGTTTCATTCACATTAAATAGGGTGCCACATCAACTTTTTGCATGAAACTAGGAGGAGAGAGAAGGGATTCGTGTTTAAAATCGAATGAAACCGAATGAAACCGAATGAAACCCCGCACTGAGGCGCTGGGTCATTTAATATTACACTAAAGGTTGGTTACCTAGGAAATCTATGTCATGAATGAATTTTATTTTTGAATGCAGTTCGCACAACCATGCCAATTTAATGTATTGTGTTCGCTTTTCTTCCCTTGATTTCTATATCTCATACATGTATTGTTTCTTATAATATTTCTATTGGGTAAAATGCAGTCCTACAAGCGTTTTGATTTGTTTGCCCATCACAAAGGATATATGTTGACGGTGGATAGCGTCAACATTTTATATATCGAAAGGCATGAAACACACATCAATATCTAGAAGGCGAGGGGTTTATCTAACAATTTCCACGAGTTTTGGTGATTTATCAATTTTCAGGGACTAAACCAGAAAACACCAAAAAAGGGGCATAACTACAAATCTACACCACGGAATTATCCGAAACTCAGGAATACGCCAAACTACTCTAGAAGGATCCAGAAGACACCGGAGCGAAGGAGAGGCGAGGCCACCTCCAGGTGGGGCCGGCTGGCCCCACCTGCCAGGCCGGCCGGCCCCCTGTGAGAAGAAGGTGCTCCCCCCTTCTGGAGTCTTCTTCCACCGCCTTTGAGGATCAATCTCAGCCCTACGTGAAGTCGGTTTGATCAAACGGCTGTCGTACATCCCACTGGGCTATATAAGCGGAGCCAGACCTCCCCCTGAAAAGGAGAATTCATTCCAATTCATTCAATACCTCATTCAAGTCATTCAAGGTAGAGCCAGTTGAAGATCAAGTCATCTAGAGCTTCAAGTTCTAGTTTCTCATAGCCTTCTAGTTAATAGTTTAGCATAGTTAGATCTAGATTAGAGGAAGTCAAGGCGTGTTAATTAGTCTTGGATTCCAGAAGTTGTCAAGAAGAGAAGAGTCTGGTACAGTTCTTAAGCTTTTCCTTCTTTTTGTATTTTTGCGTTCGTATGATATTTACTAGCAACATTGTTCTTCATCTTAGTTTAATTATTATGTTCATTATCTACTTCAATACATCTAGTTTAGTTGGTTTGCTATTATATTCATGCACTAGTTCGTATAGCGCTCATCTAGTTGATCATATGGTGAGTGGTAGGCAATATGTAGACATAGTGTCTAGATGCTTTGCTTATCTGTGGATATCCCCAGTTGTGCCAGGTAGTGAGGTAGATCATGGGTGTGACAGACCCATTGAGTCCTTTATAGGCGTTCCCCCGTACGGTGGATTGGTAGAGTGGGATTGTCAGGTTGAGAGGAGGTTCATGTACTCATCTTTTCCTGTACATTGCTCCGATGTGTTTGAGAACTATAGTAGTATAACTTGACAATAATTTCTAGATGTACTTGCACTAGTTGATGTAGCTTTGACATGTAGTTAAATACATAGGAGTTATTTCTCTATTAATTGATTAGACAACGCTGACATGATTAGAGTGCTATGATGGATTAGCATCATTAGGAGATGATTGATTAATGGCTCGTTATCATTATTATTATCTTTATTATCTTATTTATCTTGTGACTTACCCCTGTTATGAGTAGAGTGAATGACATTGGTTACATCGTCTATTCAATGCATATGCATATATATGTTATCAATACTATGAAGTAGCTTCTTAGCAATGCCTTCCCAGTGGTAGAATATAAATGACAACCTGGTAATACTCTAGGTAAAATGCTACAATGGTATAATTATCTGTCCGCTTGCAGAATTGTTCTTAATTTATATTCATCTTTATTTATTTCTGCCTAGTCACATAAAATGATAAGATTTAGTACCAAAGTTTATTCCTAGCTTTACAATTGGGGATGACAACCTAGTTTCATAGTTAGGAGTAAGGGTAAAGAGGCTAGTGGCTAGTTGCTAAAGGCAAGTTAATTAGTACCAACATTTCTAGTGTCATTACGTGGGATAGAGATTGGGTTTTATTGCAGTGACGTTAGAAATGCCAACAATATACCACCTAGTCAAATTGAGATGCCATACACAATTAACTGAACTTCAGTATGTGTTTAGTTTGGTGGATGCATATACAGTGTAGTGGCTACAAAATATACTTTAGGATTTCAAACATAAATGGATTACGATTTTAATAGTGCAATTTAGAAAATGGTTAGGTGTTATGGTCCTTTTATATTACTGTAAAAGGTCTGGTTACTTAAGAAATCTATGCCAAGCCCTACTTTGACATGAGAGAGTATTAGGGTTTCGATAGTGCTCGATTAACATTGATTAGTGACAACCATTGAGTACAATAGGCACACGATGAGGAGCCAGGATTGGTAGGCCCATGGCCCATGGGCTTACATCAACACGCCCTCGCAGTCAGAATTTGGAGCACAATGAGCATTTAGACTGGACGTAAACTCGGTGAAAATAGACGTCGGCAGCCCTTCCGTGAGGATGTCAGCATACTGGGACATTGTTGGAACATGCAAGACACGAACTTCTCCAAGCGCGACGTGTTCACGAACAAAGTATAGGTGAATCTCCACAAACTTAGTGCGCTGATGCTGAACGGGTTGGTGGAGAAGTAGACTACACTGACGATGTTGTCACAATAAACAATGGTGGCACGACGAAGGGACAGCGAAGCTGGCCCAAAAGCTAGCGTAGGCAACAGGCTTCCACAACGCCATTAACCACGGCACGATACTCGGCCTCGACACTCGAGCAGGATCTGTCGGCTGGCGCTTGGAAGACCAGGAAATGAGATGATCCCCAAGAAAGATGGCATAGCCAGAGGTACACTTTCGAGTATCAGGGCTTTGGCCCAATCAGCATCTAAGTTGACTGTAAGGTCAATCGATGAGGCCCGATAGAGGTGGAGGCCGAGATCTTTATTACCCTATAGGTAACATAAGATCCTCTTCATAGAAGCAAGATGATGATCTCTGGGATCAAGCATATATAAGCATACTTCAGCATATGCAATATCCGAATGAGTGAAAGTGAGTGTAGAGCACCAACAATACTGCAGTAGTAAGTAGGACCAAACACCGAAGGACCATCAGCAGAAGACAACTTGGAGTGAGTATCCACATGAGTGCTACAGGGCTTGCAATCGCGCATTCCAACATAGTCCAGAATATCCAGCAGATACTGTCGCTGGGAAAGGAACAGGACATCATTACGACGCTCAATGGTGACACCTAGAAAATGGTAAAGGGGATCTATGTCTGTGATGGAGAATTCCTATCAAAGTGTGGAAATGATCTGCTAAAGGAAACTCTGCAACAAAGCTGTGAGCACAATGTCATCAACATAGAGGTGTAAGAAGGCCATCTCAGCGCCCCGACACTAAATAAATAGTGATGTATCAGATTTGGCCTCAACAAATCCGAGAGAAGTGATGTGAGAGGCGGCTGACATAATCAGGCCTTGAAGTGTCAACAAAACCAAATAGCTGAGTGCAGTACATTGTCTCTGTCAGAGTGCCATGCAGAGTAGCATTCTTGAGATCAAGCTGGTGAATTGGCCATGGCCTCGAGAGAGCCAAACTGAGAACCACATGATAGTTGCAGACTTCACAACCAGACTGAAAGTCTCATTGTAGTCAATCCGCGCAGGAGGCACTCCTCCTTATCAACGGCTGTAGCAGGGTGTCTAAGGGCGCCATGAGTTGCGGCCACGGGAGGTACGCTGCAGAGAAGGAGGTAGGGGCCGGCGAGATGAGATGCCAGCGGTGACAAGCCAACCGGCGAGATGGACTTGACGGCAGTGGCTTTAGGGTTTGTGGAAGCGGAGAGGTCATGGGAGCGAACCGTCTCTGATACCATGAGAGAGTATTTTAGGGTTTGGATAATGCGTGATTAACATTGATCAGTGACAATGCAACATTGAGTACATATAGGCACGATGGGGAGCTGGGATCGGCAGGCCATGTCCCATGGGCTTACAAACATGACATAACTGTCCAAATACAAAAGAAGTGATCCATCTCAAAAAAGCTACTGTTCACACTCAATTTTTTTAATATTACTCGCCTTGCTCTATTTTGTTGTTTTCATCGACTTTGGATCCACTCCTCACTTCATAGTCCTAATTTTAGCCACGTTACTCTTGACATATGTTTTGTGCTTGCAGCATGCATTCACACACACCGACAACTACCTACGGTCATCACTCCCAGTTTTCTATGCTTCCTTTCTCTCCATGGTTTTGAAGACAAGGTCATATAGAGTACAACACTGACATTTGTTATATTTTAAGGGACGGGGACGTATGCAGTTGACAACTGAATTGTTTTGTTTTACAAAAACCGAATCACTGTACATAACTACAGTTGACAATTAAAACTGTTTTGTGTTACCTGATACCGAGCAAGACGATGGTATGGATTTGACCCTGTTCCATGCTTTACTTTGCAGCCTGATTTGTATATACTCTACTTGAGTTTTTCTAAATTGACGCTTCAGGTGAGGTACTGATGCATCATTGTCATGGACTATAGCATAGGGAGACCTGTTTTCTCCAATGAAACACAAAGTCGAATTCAGGCTTGGGCTATTGGCACCTCCAATAATTTTCATATATGCATAATGATAGTCCTCAAAAGTGTATGCAGATAAGTACGACATGCATCAAAGAAATCTGTTCAGTTAGCAAGTACCAATATGTAATATTTAACTACATGACTTGAAAGTTTTACGTTTACTTGGTGATCAACATGCGCTGATTACATCATCTTAGATACTTTGTTCTTATCTCCAACTTCTTTTGCATTGCAGTTTTTGTTCCTCCCATTATATCTTCTGATTGCAACAAAGAAGAATTTTGGTTTCTTAGAGAAGAAGTTGGTTGCTTAGAGGTAGATTTTGCATCAACAAAAAAAAGAAGACACTGACATAGGAGCGGGAACTGCAGCAGGCTGCGGGTGAATTTATACTCACCGATTTCCTTCCTGATTGCAACAAAGAAGTAGGACTTATTTTCCTACCTTTCAGGCTCAAAGCTGCATAATAATATCACTGAATTTCTATTGGTGCCACCTTAAATTGATGAAAACTATCTCAGCGGAAGAATTTCTCCGACATCATGTGCATGCAGTATAATGTGATATATATTGCTTCATGGCGCCGGACCCCTCTCTTGGCTTTGACAGTTTTTAGTTCTTGTTTCAATACTGACGCATACGACATGCAGTTTGTAGTAAACAATTTATGTGATATGCACAATTTAGTCTGTACAGCAATTGGCGTCTATTCTGACATGGTACAAGGTATGTAGTTGCTTTACACTGCCCTCCTCTTACTCTTCTATTTCATGGACCAGTTTCCCTGCTCTTGCTCGGAAAAAGATTTGTATGACATACCAACAACATACTATATGATACCCACTTGCATTGTTATCTGATCCATTGTGCGTCTTGGATTGACCCGCTTGCATTGTTATTGATATGATGTTAGTAAACACCCCAAATATTGCCCTGATAAATTATTCAACCCACCATTCGCTCGACTCTCTTTATTTTTGTTATCCGATCCATCGTGTGTCTAGGATTGACCCGCTTGCATTGTTATTGATATGATGTTAGTAAACACCCTAAACATTGCCCTGTAAAATTATTCAAACCACCATTCGCTCGACTGCACCCTCTTTATTTTTTTCTCTGATCCCGTGTGCACATCCTTTCTCTCCAAGACTCGAACGCTTGGAAACTACAAGAACATTACATATCTGGACCTGGAACTTATTATAAAAAGCAAATACTAAAAATTAATATCCTCAGAGGCGACATTGACATCAATTAAACTTCACAAGCAACCAACTAACGCAACCGTGGGAACAAAAAAAGGAGCACGTGAGTAGTTTCCGGTCACCTTCCGATCAGGTATGAGTACGGTCGATCGGCCGGTCAACGAGTCGGTGGGCCCGGTGGGCCAAGTCGCGACGCGGATGGGGCACGATCCGGCAGCAGGTCGCGGGATACAAATAAGAGCACCCATTAACCGTTTGGTTCATTCCCGACAACGAATAGGCCACACAGAGCAAAAACAGCTCGACGAGACGATGTATCCGTCCAAGACCAACGAGCCGGCCGGGGCGGCGCCGCTGGTGACCAGCGCATCCCAGTGGTCGTCCGGTCTCTTCGATTGCTTCGACGACTGCGGCCTCTGTAAGCAAGCATGCATATAATCATATATCAACCGCATATATATATGCACGCAGGCGCAGCACCATGATCATATATATCATGGCACATGACACTTGACACTTATTTGACAGGCTGCTTGACTTGCTGGTGCCCGTGCATCACGTTCGGTCGCGTGGCGGAGATCGTGGACCGCGGCGTGACGGCGTGCGGCACGGCGGGGGGGCTGTACGCGCTGCTGGGCTACGCCACGGGTTGCCAGTGGATCTACTCCTGCGCGTACCGCGCCAAGATGCGCGCCCAGCTCGGCCTCCCGGAAACCCCCTTCTGCGACTGCCTCGTCCACCTGTGCTGCGAGCCATGCGCGCTCTGCCAGCAGTACAAGGAGCTCAAGGCCCGCGGATTCGACCCCGTCCTCGGCTGGGACCAGCAGGGCACCGCCGCCGCCGCCATGCGTCGCCCAGGGGATGGGGCGCTCATGATCGAGCTGCATACCCACCCACTTCCCGGCCGGCCGCCGCCGCCGCTCCACGCACGCTTGCATGCATGGTGAATTATTACGTGTGCTACAACTGCACTTGTTCTTTTTTTTTTTTTAACGTGCGTGGGTTGTGATCGATGTGGTCATGTCAGGATTGTGTACCGTGTACGTATATGTTTTTTTTCAGACAGTGTGTATGTAGATTCTCTACTCCATCAGTATGGACTGTAAACTTGATATTTTTGGTTTTTTACTGTATTTTATTTCTCTTTTCAATACGCAAAACATGTACGTATCATTCTATTGAGAAGAGTATAAACAAACATACAACAAACTCTAACGAGCGTCCAAAGAGATCAACCTAATTAACCCGGAGCAGGACCATCTCATTAGAAAATTAAAAACCTCTTATTTTGATACTACGTAGAAGGTAACAACCAATACCAATACAGGGATGCGACCTTTTGCGTCTTCGCAGGTGTCTGGAATGGCTGTGATAAGCACGGTGGTTGAATGCATCGCACTGTTTCCAATAAAATTAAAAGAATGGGAATTGTTTCGTGGGTTCTTTTTATGGTGACGACATGGATTGTGATGTGCTAATGTCAGGATTATTGATACTACCCTAAAGAATGTTTATGTGTTTCTTTCGTTCAGACGTATGAGAGCGAGCTAGCGAGGATGAAAGGCACAAGTCTTGAAGACGAACCGTTAGTAATCCTAAATCCTGACCTCACATAATTTTAGTCACAAATTCGTCGCTTGTAAAGTGCATTTGCTGACAGCAATCACTAGTACATAACAGGGCAGTGCTCTCGGTTGAGAAACCCCTTTTAGTCCCAGTTTTCCAACCGAAAACGCTAATGTGGGATTAAAGGTTTCCCTTTTAGTCCCGGTTCTAGAAAAAAAAAATCAATATTTATTAAAAATCACTACTACATGGTCCGCCCAGCCTTGCCTTAGGCTAGGCACGTTTAGCCCTAGTTGGTGTTTCTAACCGGTACTAAAGGTGTTCGTTTTCTTCCTTTTCTTCCTTTTTTTAGGTTTATTTTTAATTCAATTTATTTTGATTTCAATTTAGTTATTCGTATATGAATTCTATACTGCTAATATACATTTATTGTTTAATATTTTAAGTACACTAAAATATATATGTAATGTTTCATTTCAACTACTATATCAATTTTTAATGTCATTTTCTGCACTTACTTGTCAAACTACTTTTGTATTGCATTTAAATGCCGTTCTCTACGACTCTAAATAGCTTCGACTCCTCGCTACAATGTGTGATGGAGCTTCCCCTAGTCTGTTTTTAAAAAGAGATAAAAAACATCTTCTTGCAACAATACACAAAAGAGCCAATCCAACTCTTTTTCTCAAAGGGGGATGCTTGAACCGGTGGGTTTTGCAAACGGAATCCACCTTTACACTATCACCCGAGCTCCACAATGGATTCCGTCTTGTAGGGTTGTATATGTGGCATATATCAAACGCCAATGTTCCATTTTGTGTGTTTATTTTTATTTTCAATTATTTCTATCTAAAAGTTAAAACAAACACATGCTCACAATTTGCTCAAGTTATTTTTAGAACTAGTTATCTTGGTTATGCAAAAGGTCATAGCAAGATATATAGTGCTCCACATGGCCTGTCTAGTAGAGTCAACCACACGGCTTCTCCTATTAAAAAACACAGCTTTGAGCACTGGCTCAATCTAGTTCCTTGTAGGAGTCACAAGCCCATTTGGCATGGCTTCATTCTGGCTCTAGCAGCCATTTCTGTAGAGGAGCCAGAAAAACCATACCAAACACTTTAGATGAAGGAGTCGTTTTCTCATAAACAGTAGAGAAATCGGAGTTCTAAAAAGTGGTTCCTCAAAGAGCACTTGAAGAGAAAATCCTGTCAAACAAGCCCTCATAATCTTTTTTCTTTTTTGAGGGGAACAAGCACTCATAATCTGGTGCCTCACACACAACATGAAGAGAACCAAATAGAGTTCTGGTGCAGCTGATTTTTAGATTTGATATATAAAAAAAATATTTTTTCCGGTTAGGTGGGGACATTGATGATTTCCAACGGGGGCCACCAGTGCATTAATTATGACAACACAGCTACTGATACTACTATTAATCCTCTACTTTTAATTGACAAGTCAAAACACTCTTAATATATCAAATGCTCAAATGCACACACAATCTTTCATGATGTCACTGCTCATTGGACAGACTCACAGACATACCCGAAGTTCAAAGTTCCATATCTCGTCTTAGTCTATCCGCACTCTTCATCCTCTATATCAATCATTTAAAAGAAATATTATGTCTTAGTTATCAAGATTCTCTTCTCTATACTCAATTCTTTCGCACTCATCCATCCTTTATATCATCCTCTATCCACAGTGGGGTCCACTTGTCACTTTATCTAAATATACTCATGTGACATCTTATTTTAAAGGATTTATTAAAACGAATTTAATGGCGCAATCGGAATTTAATTTGGGTTTCTGGTTTATAAGTTATAACATTTTTTTCATTGAAAAAAATGGGGCCCATGCACACCCTTTCTCTGTTGGACACTCTCTCTGATGAGGACACGTCAACGCTGCCCAAATATTTTGCCCAATCTTTCACGGTACAAATCAATGGCAATAATTATCTGATAATTTGGCACTCAAAAATCCTAGCGATAATGACCCCACTCACGATCAATCGAAATTAGCTCTGATTAATTTAAGCCGCCCAACACAGTAGAAGTAGTAATTTGATTGGACGAAACTGACGGAAATAATATTTGAACCAAACTCAATAAACGTGAGGCAACAGCAAGATAGCACAGCAGATAATCCTCACGCAAAGGTAATATTCAGAATAAAGTATTGGATATAGCTTGAATAAATATCACGTAGACAAACTGATTGTAGGATCCAATCAATCCGTACAAGCAAATCGCAAGTAGCGCAGATTAAGAAAATCAATTGACGGATAATATACTCGGCGTACAAGTACTCAACGTAGATGCAATCCAAGCAGTAGAAGCTCTCCAACCCGTACTCCAATTAGAGCACGATCTAGAGAGGAGATTCCAATAGGAACCAATGCGAGCCCAAGAATCAATCCTTGATCACACAACACCACAAATCCACGAAGGATTCAGATCAATCACCCCGACCAACTAGGGTTCTCGAGCGACGGCTCGACGAGAGATAAACTCCACAAAATAAAATCCAATCTCATCTAATCTCTAGAGAAGGACACCTAGACAAAGGCACGCAGGCCTGACTCCACCGAACCAGACTTTGGACAAGTCCGACTTGCCTACATGTGCATGACGCTAAAATTGGCCTGGATCAAAATTAGTGCACGCAGGCACCATGGCACGTATGAATAAAAAATATAATATTGTGGCAACATTGCTAATCACCATGCTAATAATCAATTGCCAAATAAAGTTGGTGTATTCTGATTGAGTTACCTTTTACCTCCACGTGCATTGTCTCTCAATAGACATATTTCCTTGCCTTCCTTTCTCTTCTCTTTTCGAAATAATAAAGCACCTCTAAAAAATATATTTGATGATAGGCCAGCAGTAGTAAATTTATCTATCATATTCTCGTTATATTTCTCATAAAAAATAATAGCTCCAAATTTAATATCAGAGGACTTTGAAGAATTACCGGCTGCAATATTTGAAACAATGCTAGACTCTTTTGTATGAATATTTCTCTTTTGTATGAATATTTCGATGAGCCATGGATTCGTCATCCTCCCTTCCTTGAAACAAAGTCATCCTCGGCTTTGATAAATTTTCACTTGCCTCTGGTAAAGATATCACAACATCCTCTGCCTTAAATACTTCAGTTTTAGAAACCAAGGTTTGAACATCTTGAGTGACATTAGTTGTATTATTTGGAGCATGGATAATCTCATCACTGTGCCCCTCATGAATCAATGCCATCCGTAACTTTGAGTTAACAGGTTGACTTTGATTTTTCAATGAGCTTCTATTCAAAACATTTGGATCAGGACAGGATTCTTCTGACGCAATAATAGTTAGGGAACTAACAACCACACTATCCATGTTATCTTTGGCACCTTGCAACAAAATAGTTCCTAGCTTTGATATTTTCTTGGACGACTCTTTTTGAGCACTAGTGATTAATGGAACATCAGGGACACTAGCAATAACTATTGGAGCAGGAACTACCTCATCATTCTTTCCCTCTTGAAGCAAAGCCGTCCTCAGCTTTGGGCTAATTTTAGAAGCCTTTTTCTTCACTTTCACAGTAGCAAACACTTCGGCCTTAATAGGACTATCTGACAAAGGCTTGAGGACATGATGAACTCCCTTGTGCACAAATGAATAATTATTGGAATGACCACCATGTGTAGCATCAAGATCAAACTGCCAAGGTCGACCCAATAACAAATAGCAAGCACTCATTGGTGCAATATCACAGTCAATTGTATCAACATAATTTCCAATAGAAAATTTAACTCGTGCCTTATGAGTAATTTTCAGTGTGCCACTTTGATTAATCCATTGCATATAACGTGGCATTGGAAGCCTCCGTGTAGACAAAGATAATGCATTCACCAAATCTGAACTAATAGCATTAGTGAAACTACTACTATCAATAATCAATTTGCAAACCTTGTCTTGAATTTTGCACTCAGTCTGAAATATATTTGACCGCTGCCCTTTGACGGTAACAACAGTACCATCACTTTGTACTTCTCAAGCCATCATAGATAAACCATCTGGTGCATCATCAATCACTGGCATGCAGCCCAGAAACTAAAGACAGAGCAGCACTGTTGAACATGTCATCACACAGTTGAAAATCTGTCCCTTGGACAATTAACTCCTCTTTAGGTTCTGTTGTTTTTTCTTTGTTGTTTTCCGGAATATGAGGAACAATGTCAGTAACACGAGCACAACGCTTCTTCGGCTGCTTGGCAAAAGAAACAGCCGAGGAAATATTAGCATCCAACTTTTGAAAATGCACCATGCACTTCAGATTGCCTACAGCCTGAAACTTCTTTTGGTGCCATGCACCGTTTCATCCAATAATTATTCAGACCAGTAGCTTTCTTGGATGGAGAAGAAATAATTCTAGGCATAGACCTGCTGTATTTAACTCCAGAACCAAACTTCTTGTAAGAATTATCAACAACTTACTGGTTAGAAGGAGGAACATACTCATCTGCAGTAATAGAATCCGTCCAGGAGGAGCGAACAACTGGCTTGGTGTTTAGAGATTTTTTGGCACCAACATCATCTATCTTCTGCTTCGGCTCAGGAGGAGGATCAAATCGGTGCTGCAACACAGCTTTCATATGAGTCCATGTCCTACAAGGCTCTTCACCTCTCATGATGTGTCCTTTATTTAAGTCCCGCCACCATATCAAAAGATTATCAGAAAATGTCTTCTTTGCAAAGAACAATTGCATGTGTGACGCAAGTTCACGACCCCGCAAGAACTTCTCCATGGCATCTTCCCAAGTATAGTAAAGATAACCATAGGATACTGTATAAAGTGTTGGCACACATTTGATGTCCTTGTTAGCAAGAGTATAATCAGCCATTGAATAAAATCAGATGTACCGTGAGCAACCCAGAAGCTGATACCACCTGATGAGGACACGCCTACGCTGCCCAAATATTTTGCCCAATCTTTCATGGTACAAATCAATGGCAATAATTATCTGATAATTTGGCACTCAAAAATCCTAGCGATAATGACCCCACTCACGATCAATCGAAATTAGCTCTGATTAATTTAAGCCGCCCAACACAGTAGAAGTAGTAATTTGATTGGACGAAACTGACGGAAATAATATTTGAACCAAACTCAATAAACGTGAGGCAACAGCAAGATAGCACAGCAGATAATCCTCACGCAAAGGTAATATTCAGAATAAAGTATTGGATATAGCTTGAATAAATATCACGTAGACAAACTGATTGTAGGATCCAATCAATCCGTACAAGCAAATCCCAAGCAGTGCAGATTAAGAAAATCAATTGACGGATAATATACTCGGCGTACAAGTACTCAACGTAGATGCAATCCAAGCAATAGAAGTTCTCCAACCCGTACTCCAACTAGAGCACGATCTATAGAGGAGATTCCAATAGGAACCAATGCGAGCCCAAGAATCAATCCTTGATCACACACCACCACAAATCCACGAAGGATTCAGATTAATCACCCCGACCAACTAGGGTTCTCGAGCGACGGCTCGACAAGAGATAAACTCCACAAAATAAAATCCAATCTCTAGAGAAGGACACCTAGATAAAAGCACGCAGGCCTGACTCCACCGAACCAGACTTTGGACAAGTCCGACTTGCCTACATGTGCATGACGCTAAAATTGGCCTGGACCAAAATTAGTGCACGCAGGCACCATGGCACGTACATGAATAAAAAATATAATATTGCAGCAACATTGCTAATCACCATGCTAATAATCAATTGCCAAATAAAGTTGGTGTATTCTGATTGAGTTACCTTTTACCTCCACGTGCATTGTCTCTCAATAGACATATTTCTTGCCTTCCTTTTTCTCCTCTTTTCGAAATAATAAAGCACCTCTAAAAAATATATTTGATGATAGGCCAGTAGTAGTAAATTTATCTATCATATTCTCATTATATTTCTCATCAAAAATAATAGCTCCAAATTTAATATCAAAGGACTTCGAAGAATTACCAGCTGCAATATTTGAAACAATGCTCGACTCTTTTGTATGAATATCTCGATGAGTCATGGATTCGTCACTCTCTCCCTCCCAGCCAATCAAGCACCAGCAGCGGGGCATGTTTCTTCCTGCAGTCAAGTACGAACAGCAGCAGCAGCTTTTAACGGGTGGCCGCTAGTGCGCTGGGAACACCGGACGGCCGGCTCGTCCGGGTGCGTAGCGTATGCGATAGCGCACCTGTTGCAGCTATTTCATACGCTGTCCGGCTCTTAGCAATGAATAAGTACATTTTAGAAGGTAGAAGTGACGTTTGATGCCAGCTACCAACTTTGACGGTACCACTTTTCACTATTCAGTATTATTCATACACGACTTTGTATCCTTCTTCCTAGTTCTCACATAATCCTCTCTCTCTCTCTCTCTGTGTGTGTGCGCGTGTGCGTGGGTGCGTGCGTGTGTGTATGCGCGCGCGTGTGTGTGTCATCGACACACATTGCTGCTCTACCACCTCTTCCAACCAAACTTTTGTCTAATGCCAGGAGTCACCACAAAACTCTAACCCAACTTGAGGTTGCAGTTATATAAGCTATAATGGTTTAATTTGGGTCTATTTGGTTTGAGCCCAAGCATAAATATCTGATGTCCAATTTTACCTAGGGTTGAGATTGGCTGTCTGGCCATGAGTGCTCGGCAGGCTTCCAACCAAACAACCCTTTATATTACTTTGCAGCAAACTCGCTAGTTAGAGATTAAAACTGTTTTTGCTAATCACTATCACTATATAATAATAATCTGTTTTATGTGGCTTGAGTAACCGAGCCACTAGTATGTGCAAATACATTTACACTAGTGGTTGGTATGTATAAGGGTAGACTTTCTTAAAACAACATAAGGAAAAATTCACCATTTACACTTAGGACAAGTACAACGAGTTTCTTGAACCTGTCCCTTGGTCGCCACCTTTTCAGGAAAAAAAAAAAAAAAAAAACATGTCTCAGCCTGAAGACGTCTCTTCGTTGTCTCCCGAGGCAACGGCTTCTTGTCCCGTGCTCAAATGCAGAGAAGACGACTCGAGGAGCGTTGTATGGGCTGTCTCCCTTATCTCGATGGTCTACGGATCCTGGATGCTCGCGCGCGGTTGATGTTTCACTACAAGGAATGATGCTTTACATGACGATCACTTTGGTCATAAACAGTCAAAAATACATCACGGTTAACTTGCCATGACGACCGAAAAATCTATCATGTATCTCACGTCATACATTTGCTGGACCAACTAGAGCCGTCATCGATTGCCATTTCATTTCGTCATGGAATACATGGTCAACAACAACAGCCAAAGCCCATAGTGATGAACCTAAACGTCATGGAGTTGTTCCATGTCAGCATTTGCCACATCATGGAGTTTTTCCACATCAACACTTGCCACATCATTTGGTGACATGGCAGCTGCCTTGCCACGTCATCACTAGGCCTACACCAGCCCATTCTAGAGGAGGCCCATTAGTTCTCCTTTCTGTAGTTTTTTTTTTCTTATTAGGCACACACTAATGGGCTAGCCCAAGTGCAACACAGAATTGGCCCATTATTCAAATGTAAATTTTTACCAGAAATATTTAAATTTAAATTTAAATTTTTGCTAGAAATAAATTCAAATTTAAATTCAAATTCAAATTTAAATTCAAATTGACACCACATCCAAATCATGTTATATTTCACACTAATGCTGTAGCATGACACTAATTAAATGTCTACAACACTAATCACAGTTCACAGATAATCAACATAAATTTAAATTTACACCACATTCCACACTAATGCTGCAGCATGACATATATTTATACGTCCCAGATCACTTAATATCACATAAACATTAAAATATAGCATTACAGATCACCATTACAGGTTACAGATCATCACAGATCAGTACATTTAAGGATCAAATTAACCAAATGGCATAATTTCAAACAAAAGCATTGAAAGTCAAGTAGCTGCAGTACACAAAAGTTCAGACACAAACATTGCATAGTCTCACAGACCAATCCACAAGCATTTGAAGTCAATTAACCTTGCAGCACCACTTCGACAAACCACCAGCCTTGCAGCACCACCTCGACAAACCACCAGCCTTGGTGCTGCAGCTAGAAAACCAAACACAACTTTACCTTGTTGGTTGTTTTTCTGGAATCATGGACATCAGACCCCTAATCAGTGCATCTGTCTCATCTTGCTTTTTCTTATTCTCCTTATCCTGCCTAGCCCTTGCTATTTCAGCTTTCTGGAACTTCTTCATCATGTCATCCATCTGCAGCTGTTGAGTCTTCAAAAGCTCCCTAAGCTCACTTGATGTCTGCTTCTCCATCACCAGCTCAGCTTCTAATTCACGCTGACTTTTAGCATTGTCCTCACTAGCCGAGCCTTTTTATACTCGCATTTACCGTAAAGCTATTCTTCTTGCTAGTCTTCCGAACAAGAACCTTAGAGACAACATCATCCACACTCTTTGGTTCATCACCATCATTTACGTGGAGCGCTTATCTTGCCCTCAATTTCAACCTAGCAAAGGAAGGGATACATAGATAAATGATCATGACATATATGAACCGAAAGTACCATTTGATTATGCACTAATTGACTTTACTTACAATAGCAGATTGAACTTCAGGAGTGAACCCTTTCTTTTTGCTGTAGTGTAAGTCTTTGAATTTTTCCAGTGCATTTGGTGGTTCATTTTGATACTTGCTTGCCTGACAATGATTTGAAAACAAGGACATGTGACATAGGTAACAAGCAATAAATTAAACTAATTGACATTGGATACAAGTGCTGCAAAAATTTCTAACATTTTATTTAAAAGCAATCAAGTTTGTCTTTGCACAAGCCGTGAGAACCAAGTGCCGCTTATTTATACTCACCAAATTTATAAGCTGCATTTCATAGCTGCGAGAACTAGTTGCTTGGTGAAACTGCACTTTGCTTCTATTGGCTTTATTTTTCTCACAAGTAATCTATATCAACAAAGTTGTAATGTTAGGCACATATGAGATCAACTGAAACATGGGATATGCATACATGTCCGAAGTTGTAGTTCAGCCATTTATATAGATAGGAGAATTATAGACATACTGACAGTTGCAAGGAAGTGCAGTTCAGCCATTTATAGATAGGGAAATTATAAATATATTGACAAAAGTTGCAAGGAAGTGCAGATCAGCCATAAGATAAAAAACCAGTATGTCAATTCTTTTGCAATCTGGCACTCTATAAGAATATAAAACAAACCAGCCTATGTATGAATGTAGCAGTTCATTCTTTTCAGCTAAAGGAAAATATTTAGATGGGTCTTAGTTAGGAGCAGTTCAGCCATTTATAGATAGGGGAATTATAGATATACTGACAAAAGTTGCAAGGAAGTGCAGATCAGCCATGAGATTAAAAACCAGCATGTCAATTCTTTTACAATCTGACACTCCATAAGAATATGAAACAAACCAGCCTATGTATGAATGTAGCAGTTCATTCTTTTCAGCTAAAGGAAAATATTTAGGTGGGTCTTAGTTAGGAGCAGTTCAACCATTTATAGATAGGGGAATTATAGATATACCGAAAAAGTTGCAAGAAAGTGCAGATCGGACATGAGATTAAAAACCAAAGATATCAATTCTTTTTTGCAATCTAGCACTCCATAAGAATATGAAACAAACCAAACCTATGTATGAATGTAGCGATTCATTC
This sequence comes from Chrysopogon serrulatus, assembly GCA_015844335.1. Lineage (NCBI taxonomy): Eukaryota > Viridiplantae > Streptophyta > Magnoliopsida > Poales > Poaceae > Chrysopogon > Chrysopogon serrulatus. Next base: position 45,751 of record JADLZL010005718.1, on the reverse strand, counting down.
TTTTTCGCTTAAAGAAAAATATTTAGGTGGGTCTTAGTTAGAAGGCAGCATGCATGCAACATGTCTAGAAAGATAAAAGAACAATGCATACAACATATTTGGGTGAGATCAACATCAGATATGAGATCAATACCAGATTTTGCTCAATGCCATGAACTTACCATTTTTTCTCACTTTTTCAGTATTTGACAAGTGTATCCCATTGGTCATCACTCATCGATGACACAGGAGATGTCTTGGGCACCTGATGTAGTGGAAAAGCATCAAAATACTTCTTTTTTAGCTTATAGCGCTGCTGGCGAACAACTTTCTTCAGCATAGCCACACATGCTCTTCTCACATGGGCACAATTTTCAACCGTATCAAACTTGGACTGCAATTAACAACATTATCGGTAACTGATATTGAATAGACAATATAATAGTTGACAATAAACAGTGTAAATAGGAACTTTGAACACTTACACAAACTCTGTCTCTGAAAGCCTTGATGATAGGTATTGAACTTTTTTCGTGTATTCCTTCCAATGTGGGAATATAGGTATATAGTGCCTGGCTGCAATGTTGCATTCAGTTGCAAACTTAGCAGCAATCATCACTGAGCTAGGCCTTGTCTTCCCTGGTTCAATAACCAAAGAAAGTTTGCCTTTCCTCGAGCGAGTCATTTTATCTAGTTTTTTCCCAATATTAGGTCCCCTAATCCAATCCTCCTTTTCAAATAGATCTTCTGCAACAGCAAATGATATCAATTAGTACACTAGTATCTTACGTTCGGTATGGGAAGGTTTACATTGTGTAAGGATCACAAAGACACACCTTCAAAGTCTATGTCATTTTCAGTAGATCCATCCTGATCCAGCACAGTCAGTGTGTTGTCCTCTCCTTCAGTCTGGCAGGCATTTTGCTGGGCTGCATAAACTTCACCTACAATGCATGATATAGTTAGCAATACAAATGGAATGTGTTTGTATAAATTGAGTGCAATTTGATTCATGAAAGTTAGGGTTAACCTTCCTCTGTAGTTTGGTTGGAGATTTCAGTCGCACTAGCCTTCTGTGCATTTGACTTTGTGAGTCCACCAGCTTGATTGTGAGGCTGCACCTTATGACCACCTCTCTTGGTAACCTCCTTTGTAGTCTTATTCCAAAAGGTAGATAAAATATTAGAATGCAATTAACAAGCAAAGCACAAATTTAGACATGGCGGTATGGAATAAGTAGCACCTTATCTGTAGATACACTACAAATTGTAGTGGTCAACTCTTGCAAGGAGTCATCCTTCTCAGGTTCTAGGTTATCATCACTTGAATGGCCATCACTGTTATGCTCATTCTGTCCAAAGTCTGCGAAAGGGGCATTGTCTACACACAGTCCTAGCTGTCGCATAAACTTATTGTTGTCCAGACAATTATTCATCCTACCAATTTCGTAGTCAGTCATATCAGCAACTGCATTGACAAATAACCAAAAAAAACTATTAGGGAAACACATTCATCACACTAACATCAGACACAATTTTCTAGTATAATCAATAATCTGTTCAGATATCGTGGTGAGAGTAAAGTTGTAGGCTAATGAACAAATATATATTACCAGAGATTAGGAGCTAGCACAATTTCATTCTTTCAAAATTCAAAGCTAAACTGACTGCTATCAAAGCTAATAAACTCAACCATGCAGGAAGACTAACGTATATAAACTCAGTTCTTTCTTCTATCCCAGTATACTACATGACTACCATTCTTTTTTCTAAGACTTTTGTTTCAAAAATCACTTCTATTATTAGAAAATTCTGGTGGGCTGGTGTACAAGATGAAAACCAAACCACTCCCTTCCATTTTAGATCCTGGGCTGATATCTGCAAACCCAAAACAGAAGGTGGTCTGGGAATTAGAGATACTTTTAAAATTAATCAAAGCCTGAAGCTGGTTACAGAGAAAAATTCTTTCCTTACATCAGTCATTAAATCCAAATATTATCCCAACAAAAGCTTTTGGGCCAAGTCAAATTCGACTGTCAAATCTGCTTTCTGGGCATCGATTCTACAAATCAAACATCATCTCCATAAGCTCTGTACCCTCCAAATTCACAACGGAGACTCAAGTATTTGGTCTTCGCCATGGTGTTCTGTCTAGGAGCATATCCATGATCATATCAACCTTCCTCCAACCATTAACCCCTTACCCAACTTTATCAAAGATCTCTGGTTCCCTAATACCAAAACTTGGAATTTAGAGCTTATTTCAAAAAAAATTTACAGTAATGCCACCCAAGTCATAAAAAACACCCCTGTCATTCCTTCTGACTCCAATGATATCATCAGGTGGTGTCCTTTTGCTAAAGGAACTTGCTCTTCTAAAGAAGCCTATAAATATTTAGCATCCTTAAACCAATCTCCTACTATTTCCCAGGGTGCAAGAGGTCTTAATGAGCAATCTATAAATATTCTTAAGAGAGTTTGGAAAAGTAAAATTATCACACCTTGTCTAAAGACGTTCACTTGGAGGCTTATTAGAAGAGCTTTAGCCACTGGTCAAAGAGCTGGCAATGTATCCAAGAAGATTGACCAACATTGTGACACATGTGGTTTGATAGAAAATGATTCACATCTATTTTTTCATTGCACTTTTGCTAGAGCTGTTTGGTTTTCTGCTTCCCCAGCTCTCATAACTGTAGCTCTCCCCCAAGAACAGGATGGTATTCAAGAAATTTTACCTTGTATTATTAATCAAAATACAGAGGAGCAAGAAATCCAAAGAGTGATTACCACGTTATGGTATATATGGAAAGCCAGAAATGACTTTCGCTTTCAAAAACACCATTGGTCTGTTTTTCAGGTACATAATGCAGTGGAGGCCGACATCAAAACAAGCAGCCATATAAAATGCTTTGATAATGATAACAGCCCCTTTGCAAAAGAGGTGGAGACTGCTGGACCAGCAGCAGCATTACAATTGCAAAGGAAAACAACAAATAATTTTCTTGCAGGTACACGACAAGGAAACAATGAAGACGGTACCACTACTACTACTGCAACAGAGACAAACTTTTCATATGCAGAATATAATATAGAGGCCACTGTGCACCAAAACTCTCAGAATGAGAGAACTCAATGTTTTGCAGGGAATTTAAGCATGCCTAGAGCATGGCACAATGCAGATTTCTTGACAACAAGATATTCTGCAAATTTTTCTTTCTCTGCAGGTCTCCTAGAACCGAGACAAACCAAATCAAACTACTTACGAATGCTTATACCACCGAAGGAGAAGTCAATATTTGCATTGCAGGAACTTCTACCTCTTCACAAATTGATGTCAATGAAGATCTCTCTCTGATGAGAGAGTCAGTGGTCCTAAGGCCACCACTTTTTCAAATTTCAAATCCATATGCTTTAACAGGTACCCTATGCTTCACGGATGCTGCTACAAGTCCGGACAATCCAACTCAGCAGCAAAGAAATGCTGGTTTGGGTGTTCTGATATGTAGCAATGGGGGTGATCTAAAAGTAATGATACAGGCAAAAATTATGGGCATAACCTTAGTCCTTATGGCTGAGGCAGCTGCTTTATCTCTAGCAGCTACTATTGTTCAATACTTGCAGGTTCAAAATGTTTACTTCATGATGGACAACCAAATCCTGGTGCAATTTCTGAACAAGAAGGATCATTCATCCCCACCACAGTGGAGCATCAAACCTTACACACAATCCTTCCTCAACAAAACAAAAGAAATCAACACCAAAGTTGGGAAGATTGCAAGAAGTCTCTTCTGCTCACATGCTGGCTACGAAAGCCTACAAATTATCTGTCAATGATCACAATGATGTAAACTTTTCATTTTCATGTAATAATTGTAATCATTCCAGCAATTGCCCAACCCTCAGGGCATTGCAGTCTGTACAATGGGATCCTTTTATCCCTCTAGCAGCTGATTGCTGCTAATTTTAATAAAGTTGCTTCTTATAAAAAAAAAAATCCTTTGTTCAGTTGGTCCCTCATGTGCTCCTCTCGGTCATGGTGAAGATCCATCCAAAAATTATTGCTGGCAGTTAGGTCTCAATAATATCCAAAGCTTTGCAATTATGTGTTTAAAAAATGTTTCTGTCACCTAATAATCAAGAAACAAAAACACAGTGAACATCCAACTCAAAGTTTAATACCTAAACCTAGCCTCTAATCCTTTAACTCCAGGAATACAAACAAAAAAATGTGTCCAAAATCTAGGTCATAGTAACTTGTAAGATCTCTAAGACAGTCAAGGTTTGCACTGAAACAGTTTTTCTAAGCATGTGCTGGTCCAACATGCACATATAGATTGGAATTGCATTTGAAAATCTACATGCTACATTCAGCATTAACTAAAACCACCAGTGCTTGCCTTAGTTGCAGTACTGATAGCATATCATTCCCAAGAGATGAAAATTGCAACAGCAGAATGACATTTGAAGAGAAAATTCATTACTAACCGAATGTAGAGGGACTCTATCTACTTGTCTCTCTGACGGATATCTCCTCTTCTGAATCCTAGCTGGCATTTCCTTTGGAACTGCTAAAATCAATCAATAACAGTAGGGGCAACCTCTCCTGATCTCCTCATAAAAAACAACCAATGATGAAAAATTCGTAACCATGAACCTAGAAAGGGAATATGCGGTGTAGAAAAGATTACATACTGAAACATCTTTGGCTCAGTCATACACCATGATCTCCTCTTCCAAATCCAAGTGTGAAGAATGTAAAGGCAGGCATACACCATTAACTTCATATATTCTCTAATAACATGGAAAAAAAGAACGTATCACAGTCATATATTCTCAAACTGAAAATAGCAGGCAGGAATCCAAGAAGAAAAGAAGAGCTCAGTCAATGAAGGTCCAAAATCCCAAAACCAAACGAGGATCAGGAATATTTAGTGACACATAGTCAGTTCACTAGTACATGACACCAACTAGAAAAATATTACAGTACATAATATTACATGACAAATGGTCAGTTCACTAATACAGAAACTACTCATCATCGCTATCTACCTCAACAGGTGTAGCTTCTTCTTCACTCTAGTACTCCATCACTGTGTCATCCTCTTCTTCATCAGACTCTTCAGCTTCACTATTAGTATTTAATTGATTTTTCTTATTAAGCAAAGCAACCTCAGCAACATGAACAACAAGGAATCCTCATCATCTCGGTTTAAAGGGATGTCAGATAAAATGTCAGATACTTCTGGTCTCCTACCAATGTCCACAGCACATGTCTGCTCTTGATAGGGTGCAGCAGTGGATACGACACCATCTTTTTCAGCCACATTGTACAAGTGACGATGCTTAAACGTTTTGGACAATCCGCCAATTTGGCCCATACCTATTATTTGGCAAATAGAACACCTGTGTCACTTGAGTTGCCAAAATAAAACAATCTGTCTTGTACCACAAGTTGCTAATATTGATATTCTTGTAGAACCCATCATCCTTTGCTGAGGAATGCTTACCATCCAATTTGTACCAGTCACATCTAAAAACAACAACTGTTTGTTGTGTACTATCATCCTTGGCATTGTATTGTAACTCAATAATCTCTTTAAGTGTACCATAATAATCAATTATCTCCTTTTTGTATGCACCTTTACAAGCCAACCCGGAGTTTTGTGTCTTCTTGTTGTTGTCATGCTCGGCGGTGTTGTACCGAACACCATTGACAACACAAATGGAGTATGATCTTACTCTAATGCAAGGGCCACAAGCTAAGGCAAATAAATCTTCATCTACCCCTTCCATTGCATCTGGCCTCCACATCTGCAAAGGGAATGTGTCAGTGCCTAATTATAATTAACCAAAATATGACAGAAATAATAGGATACTATACAGAGACTAACATGATTCCTGAACCAATTCGCAAAACCATGCTTAGTCCTTCTATCAAGATCTGCAGCAGCCACCCCTGATGTTGTCAATTCATCTTGAAACTTTCTGTAAAGCAAAAAAATCAGTGACTGATTGATCTAAAAATAAAAAACAAATGAATGTAATGTACACGAGATAGAGATTTCAAAACATACTTTATGTATATCTCGGCCGATCACAATTATAGAGAACATACCAAGCCGCTTGATCTATTTTCTCGAGTACAAAATATCACATGCACCAATAAGGTTAACACCATGCCCAAAAACATCAATAGTATACAATGATTGATCTAAAAATCCAACATTTCTTGGAAGCTGATTAAACCTTGTCTCCACATCTTCCATATATCTAGAGCAGAATATGAGGGCTTCATCTGCCACATAAGCCTCTGCAATTGAGCCTTCTAGACGTGCCTTGTTCCTAACTGACTTCTTTAGAGTATACAAGCGGCGTTCAACTGGGTACATCCAACCAAATTGTACAGTCCTCGAAGGATGGCCTCATCGGGTAAATGGACAAACAAGGTGAACCATTACATCAAAAAAAAAGCGGGGAAGATTTTCTCAAGCTTGCACAATATGACAGAATTTCTATCTTCATTCATGCCAACAAATCTTTATCCAATCTTTGGGTGCATAATTCCCTAAAAATTTGCCAAACTCAGGTAATTGTTTGATACATATCATCGTCCAACAACCCTCTCAAATTTAGCGGTATATAATCCTTTGCAAATGTAATGTGACAAATCATGGGTTTTCAAGCCTTGCCACTTGCTTGCATCACTAGTTAAGCACCTTTGTATATTTGAAGCATACCCGTCTGGAAACTTGGCATCCTTCAAGAAATTGAGAAATTGAGTCTTCTTTTTCTTGGACAATGTATATCGAGCTTTAGGCATGTCATAGTCATCTCCATTATGCTGCAATTGCAACTCCTTCATAATTTTTAGATCAGCAAGATCTAACCTTGCGTTGGTTGTGTCTTTTGACTTCCCTTTGTTGTCAAGAATAGTACCGAGCAGGCTTTCACACACATTTTTTTCAATGTGCATGACATCAAGATTGTGTCTAAGCTTCAGAGAAGGCCAATATGGTAAGTCCCACAAACAAACCCTTCTACCCCAAATTGGCACACGATTCCTAGAACGCTTCCTTTTCTGTCCAACTCTAACATCTTTAAACTTTTCTAGTTCTTCTAGCAGCTCTTTTCTGGTGAAAGTACCTGGCTTTTCACTAGTACCATGGAGAGACTTAAAATCACTGGCCTTGCGCAAACGATGACCTCTCGAAAGGAATCGACAGTGCCCAATATAACATAGCTTGCCCCTTATGGCATAGAACGAGGGATTTTTGTCACAATGGAGACAAGCAAAGTAACCACTTGTGGTACGCCTACGATGGAGTACTCGGTCTTTGGATAGTCATGAATGCACCACAACACTGCAGCACGAAGCTTAAAATCTTTTCCGGTCAAAGCATCAATAGTATCCACACCAGACCATAGGTCAAGTAAATCTTCTACAAGAGGCTGCAAGAAAACATCAAAGGCCTTCCCTGGTGAACGAGGACCGGGAATCAACAAGGACATCATGAAATTAGATTCTTGCATGCATAACCAAGGTGGCAAGTTGTATGGAATCACAAAAACAGGCCACATGCTGTAAGATGAACTCATATTGCTAAAAGGATTGAAACCGTCTATGGCAAGTCCAAGTCTCAGGTTCCGTGCATCTTCAGCAAAATCAGGCCAGCACTTGTCAAAATCTTCCCATGCCTTTCCATCAGCAGGATGGGTCATTTCCTTCTCATTGTGTTTCCTCTTCAACTTATGCCATTGTACTTCCTCAGATGATTTCTTGGAAACAAGCAACCTTTGAAGCCTAGGAATCAATGGAAAATGCCGTAATACCTTTGCAGGAACCTTCTTATTCTCAGGATCTTTCCATCTCGATGCTTCACAAACTGGACAATTATCGAGATTTTCATATGTCTTCCTAAATAACACACAGTTGTTCGGGCACACATGAATTGATATATAACCAAGTCCTATTTCACGGAGCATTTTCTTTCCTTCATCGTATGATTTTGGAACAGTGTTGAACTCTGGGAAAGCTTCTGACAATATCTTCAAAAATACAGAAAATGTTGTGTTAGTAATCCTATAGTATGACTTCACATGGAGCAACTTGATCACAAATGTCAGCCTTGAAAAATTGGTGCAGCCAGGATATAGGTCACACTTAGCCTCTTCAATCAGATGTTTGAAACGTGATGCAGCTTCATTGGATGGGTTTCTAGGGTCATGCCCATCATCATTTACATGTTCTAAGCCGACGAGGTCCCTTAACATCCCATCCAACCCATCATCATGTACTGGTTCCTCCATAGAATTATCATTTCCATCCTCAAGTATTGGCTCCTCCAAAACATGAACATCGCTGCCCTCTCCATGGTTTATCCACCTTGTATATGTACTGGACATGCCATTGAGCAGTAGGTGCCTCTCCACATCATTTTGGTGCAGATGTTTATGGTTTAAACAACCAGTACATGGGCACAGAATTTGTTCATTCTCATTAAACCTCTCTCTGACGAAGCTCATGAAAGATTTCACACCACCAATATACTGGGGTGTAAATAGCACACCATGCACCCAACGTCTATCCATCTACAACAAAAATTGTAGAAAATGCATGTCAGCTCAGTTACAACCACTACATCAACTGTCAAAGAACATCACTGAATTGAATTGCATGACTTACAAAGCATAGTAATAACAGAGTAGATAAGATGATGAAACAATGATTATCCATTCATGCTATATATGTCTTCTATAGGACGAAATCTGTACCACACTACCTCGCATGTCTGAAATGCCTTACATGGCTACATGTGTTTATTAAAATGCACACAAGGAGCATCCACCACTGTGCCATGACTATATTTGGCAAAGGTCAAATTAAGATGTTTACACCTTTCACTTAGCTTTGTATTCTAACCTGAAACTTGATCTTGCTAAAGCTTTTGACAGAATTGAGTGGAATTTTATTACTGAGGCTCTTAGAAGGCAAGGGTTTACAAGTCACTTTATCTCCTTTATCTATGCATGCATATCGACGACCACCATCTCTGTTCTTGATAATGGTGAACCTACATATACCTTTCATCCACACAAAGGTATTCGGCAAGGCTGCTCCCTATCTCCCTATATATTTGTTCTTGCAGCCAATGAGCTTTCCATCAGACTACAAAATAACATTGATTGCAATAATATCCAAGGTATCACCCTAGGTTCCCAAAATTCATTCTCTTCTTTTTGCTGATGATTTAATGATATATGGTCAAGCTACCCTAAATGAAGCTATCAATATTAACTCTGTTCTTCAAAATTTCTGTGCCCTTTCAACAAAATTATTTGCCTTTCAACAAAATTCATTCCCCATTGCAGCCTCATGCTGCTAATAAAATTATTTGCCTTTTAACAAAAAAAAAAGGGTCTACTTCTACCTTACTGCTGCTCTTACACTCATATGCATGGCAAGCTAGCTAATCTACTTCTATCTTACTGCTGCACTTACACCCAAATAATCAATCATGGCAATTGGCATTCAAAAGGATAAAGCATTTGGCAACAACAAGAATCATACCAATCGAACTCGGGGGACTCAAATCTGCAATGCTTGTTAAAGCAGAGCTCGTGGTGGTGGCAATGGAGACGGTGGGGGGAAAGCCTTCACGGAGCCGTGGAGTCCACAGATCGACTTCCCCTCAATGTCCTCTCAATGACGCCAACCTCATACACCACTGCCGCCACCACCCCCTACGCCGCTTGTGCCTCCAGCGCCTATGCCGCTGCCGCCACCAACTCCGCCATGGCCTCCTACGCCACCGCCCGTGCCCCAGCCATGTCCTCCGACGCCGCTGCAAATGCCCACCGGCGCCGGCTATTCTGCTGCGCGGACAGGGGCGGCCGGGCGAACAGGGACGAGCGGCGTGGAGGCGGAGGCGAACAGGGACAGACGGATGGGCGGCGGCTCGGCGCGGAGACGAACAGGGGCGAGTGGACGGGCGGCGCGGATGATTCATATGCGTGCGTGAACGAACTTATCCTTAATCTGTAATCGCTTAAATTAGTTTAAATAAACTAATGGATCGGCATTGTACACAAACAAAATCATAGCTCAGTGGTAAGCCTCAGCCTTCTCAACCGAGAGGTCTGGGGTTCGATTCCTAGGCATCTATTATTTTTGCCTATTAAACCTCCCTAACAGGTGGACCCATCCAGTTGAAAAATCAAATAGGCCACGTCAGCGCCATGTTGGTCACGCAAAAAAAAGACCACGTCAATGCCATGTTGGCCATGTCAGCGCCATGTTGGATGATTCATCTATGACCAAACGAAATTATCCGTCATAGATAAACTGCTCAATTGCTAAAATAATCGGTGACATTCAATCGTCATAGATAAATCACCTAATGAATGAACAATAGACTTCTATAATGATTTCTTAAACCATCATTAAAAAACGTCATGTAAAGCATCATTTCTTGTAGTGTTTTGACGCACGCATGAGGGAGCGATCCCGTCAATTCCCTGTGCCCCCAATGCTCCACCTAGGATGGTTTCTATACCATTAAATATTTTGCCACGTAGATAAAAATTCTTATGTACTCTTTGTGGATGCAAAGGAACCGGCGTAGACATGGTGAAGCTGAGCTGCCGCTATGCAGTGCGGTCCAGTGGGCGGTCGATACAGTGCATGATCTTTGGATGCTCAGTAATCCACAGCATCAGAAGGCTCCAAGCCTAACGACCTCTACCTGGCAACCACCACAGCCTCGGTGGATCAAATGTAACTCTGATAGCGCTTTTTATTCGGACCAAGGAAAGGGCGTGTGGTGTTATGCTCTGTGGTGGCGCTGGAATTTCCGGTGGACGCGTCACACAATGGTATCCTCATGGGCTTGATGCCCTAACCATGGAAGCCCTTGCCACTACAGGATTCAGGCGTTTTGCCGGGAGCAAAATGATTTGCCGGGAGCTTTTTGTCGGGCACCCGGCAAAGACAATCTTTGCCGGGAGCCTGACAAGGAGGCACCCGGCAAAGAACGGCCTCCGGCAAATCAGCCTTTGCCGGGCGCCAGGCACCCGGCAAATTTTAGCCGTCGGTAAAATTTCACCTGACAAGGAGGCGACAGGCGACGGCGCTTTACCTTCACCCGGCACTCAGTTTTCCCCCCAGCTCTAGTTTGTTTATCTTTTTCACCACTTGATGGACATGTGATGGACTGTGAACGACTATCGACTTGTGAAGATGGATATTGGACTTATTATGTTTGTGTCGTCATGTATGTGAGATAATTGTGTGCTCGTGATGTGATATATTATGTTTGTTATGAGATGGATTTGAGTTTGTGATGAGATGGATGCGATATATATGTGCTATATTATGTTTGTGATGTCGGAGATGTGATATATATCTTTAATGTGTTGTGTTTGTGATCATAAAACTAAAAATAAAAAATAAACAAAATAATTAAGATCCTTTGCGGGTGCCTTGTCCCCGGCACCCGGCAAAAGCTGGAAAATTACTATGATCAGACTTCCCAGCTTTGCGGGGTGCCGGGCAAGGGCACCCGCAAAGAAAAAAAAAAAAACGAAAAAAATAAATTCTTTGCCGGGAGCCTGGGCAAGAGCACCCGGCAACGAAAAATTTTCAAAAAATTAAAAAAACTTTGCCGAGAGCTGGCCGCCGGCAAAGAAAGTCCAAAAAATTAAATTCTTTGCCGGGTGCTCGGCAGTGCGACGCCCGGCAAAGAAAATCTATGAAAATAAAATTTAAAATGCATTGCCGGGTGCCTCGACATGGCTCCCGGCAAAAGAATCGGCCGACGGAACCGTGCCGTGGCGGTGACTTTTGTTTGCCGGGATCCCGGCGAGGCTCCCGGCAAAGCCTTTGCGGAGGCCCGACAAAAAAGCTCCCGGCAAAGACTTCTTTGCCGGGTCGTTTTTTGCCGGAGGGTCTTTGCCGGGTGCTGCTCCCGGCAAAGGGTTTGCCGGGTGTTTTCGGGCCTTTGCCGGGTGTTTTTTGCTCCCGGCAAAACGCCTGAATCCTGTAATGTGCAGTGCGTGATAGCCTGCAGAGATAAAGGCATACAGCAATTACAGTTGGAAACTGTCAGCCAAGAGTTTTGTGAAGCTATGGAATGCTTGGGGGTTGCAAAGATCGCGGGTTGCGCCGATCATCAGGGAGGTTCGGGAGCTGAGTTCATTTTTTCTTGCTTTTAAGTTGATGTACTCTAGCAGATCATGCAATCGGGTAGCTCATGTCTTAGCTAAGCAGGTATCAGAGGATAACAGGGTGGAAGAGAATTAGCTCCAGCCTGTGTCGCTCATCTGATCTCTGCTGAATGTAATCCCTGATATTCTCGATGAATGAATGTTCAAAGTCGCAAAAAAAAATAAATAATAATAAGTTGTGTACTCTCCAGATGTAGTGACCTCTCATGTAATCCCATGAGTTTCTGGATTTAATTCTACCTCTTGTGGTCCTTGCCAAAGCCGGCTAAATTGAGTTAAGTGGTGTACTGAATCAAATGCCGAAATATTAATGTCTCTCACCCAATTATTTTTGGATAAAGCTTGTTGCATTCAAGGTTCTGTTCTTCCTACTGCTGATTTTAAAAATCGAGGACACTATATTCTTTGGACATTCACCATTCAACCAGGGGGAGTGCCAAAAGATGCTTAACATAGTACTCTCAGACTGTCCGCACTCATCGTCCTCTAAATTCATCCTCTATCCGGCCTAGTCGTCAAGATTCCTTCCTCTATATACCTTTCATCCGCACCCATCAACCTCTATATCTCATACTCTATACCAACTATCAATAATAGGGCCCACTTGTCACTTTATCTAAATATATCTATGTGAGATCTTATTTTGAAGGATTAATTAAAACGAATTCAATGGTGTAATCAGAATTTAATTTGGTGTTTTGGTTTGTGAGTTGTAACAATTTTTGTTACAGAAAAAGTGGAGCCCGCCGCTGTCACCTCTCTCCTCATTTCTCTCTCACACGCATGGGTTGCTTGCGCTAAAGGACATCATGTACGTGCCAGGAGTAGCGAAGGCTGTTTGCATAGCGCGCGTATAAAGGACTGCGCTGCAGCTCTTTTTTGCACTGCTCGCCCGATAAAAACTGATACAGGATAGGTTTACAGAGAGCAGTGCAGATAGCTTCTCACACTGCATAATGGCATGCATGAGCTTTGTACTTAGCATTGGATGCAGTAATTGGAGCACCGAGGATGTCCATATTGAGAAACGTTCACCACTACCGAAGATGCCCCTTCGCCGAGTGCCTCATATGCTGCTCTCGGCAAAGCGCATTGCATAGTCGATGTGTCCAGTAGTGCACCCCTTCCCCGGCACTACGAAACATAATATGCATCAAGACATCCGTAAGTTTACCTACTGGGTATATGAAATATATGATATGCTCGGACCTGATACCAGCAGTATATATCTCTGAAGTAGCAGTTGCAATTCGGAAAGTATCCATTATTTAGAGAACAACTCTATCTTTATCCTCCTCCAGTGTCTCTTCTTCCTCCTCTGCCTTGCTTGGGCTTCCCTTGCTGTACTCCTAGAACCTTCTAGAGCTACTCCCGTGTTCTTCATCCTCGAATTCCCCTGCTCTGTTTCCTGTTCCCAACTCTTTCTTTCTCTTATATTGTATTTTTCTACAGTTATAGGGCTTTAGCCCCCGCCTTTTCATTGAACGAAAAGACAAAATATCAGTTTTACAGCATTTTGGGTGATATCACACCAGAAACTCCAACAGAACCCGTAAGCATACAGCAAAGATCCACACCAACGCACTCAGTTCTAGCTGATACAGCCAACACGCATAGAGCCATAGACCATCCCTAGAGCAGCTCAAGCCAAACGATTCAACGACACCAGTCCAGGGGGAATCAGTACTCTCCCTCATCTTTTCCAGTCCTCTCTTTACCCACTTCACAGCCATAGCAGCATCGTCGATCTTGTCTTGAGTTCTTGGGTCTTGGTTCTCAGCATTTCTTTTTTGTCCTCCGGGCACAGAATTAGCCAATTCCAAGCCAAACCTATAGTCCTGTGCAGAAGTATATCCATACCCTGCCAACGTGAATTCTGGAAACATGAATCATTTCTTAGTTTCCACAACCTCCAAAGAGCAGCAGAAGAAACAATATTGAGAACAAATTCTTTTTATTAGACAACCAAAATTTTCCAACCGACTCTAAGGACGGCTCCAAAAGAACATCAAAAACAGCAGCGATATGAGCCCACAGCTGCCTAGCCACCACACAGTTAAAGAACAAATGATTAACTGTTTCCAGCTCACAGCAAAACAGACATGACTTATCCTCTACATGTCTTCTAATGCTAAAGGTTATTTCTAGTCAAAACTTTATTATTAGTAAGTAGCCAAAGAAAGCATTGCACTCTTGGAGGAATCTTTAAACTCCAAACAGCAGAAATAGCAACAGGCATAATACCCCAATAATTCACAACATTGTACAAAGACTAGGAGGAGTAAACTCCAGAAGAATTAAACCTCCAGATCAAAGCATCTTCCTCATCAGAGAAGGAGCTACCGATACGTGTTGTTCTAATGGAGCTGGTGTGATCAGTTGCTAACACCGATCAACAATGCAAGTTATTCATAGCAATGTGCAGAGTTGATGCAAGTTGTGATCGGTAGCTAACACTGAATCATATTTAAAGTTTGAGAAGAAGAAATAACTCGGTTGATGTCAGAGCATAATACATGCAAGGAAAAAAAAAAACCACCAAAAAAATGTACTCTAATTATTAAGGGGATCATGCATGACTTTTTTTTTATGGTGAAGGTGAACACCGAGGATGCTGCAAACGGTGGTTTATAAGGAGGCTGCGGTTCTACTATACCCTATCATTCAAAAAAAAGAATGGTGACAAAATGTTATTCTTTAATTTTGATCAACAAATACACATTTAGAGATCAGTCTTGAGACTAGTATTTTGCATGGGATCGGTTCACTTGTTACTTGCAATGATGCATGGCTGGTGATGGAGTGACAGAAATAGACCAACAAAGCTGAAGTACTGTCACATAAGTGTGATAGACTACAAAGGAAAGTGGGGTGCAGGAGCCGTTCCATCGTCTGAAACAGGTGAGAATGCCAATCACCATGCATGAAATTGAAATGTTCAGAAAATTTGTTGGCAACAATAATGGAACAAAAAAAACAGACAGATATTTGTTTGACTATATATATGACACGTCAAGTTTCTATTCTGTGGCATTGGATATTTAACTTAATGCAATAAGACTACAGATGTGTCATGAGAGTGAGATAGAGCAGACATGTAGATGTCCAAATGTATACTGGAGGACTGAGATGATCAGGCCATGAATGTACTTCAGAGAGCTGCAATCTCTTGCACCTGGATTCATCAAGTTTGTCAGAAAGGCGCAGAGCGACTAAACAGAGTGGAGGACTAAAGCAACCATTACAAAATTCGCAACATTTGGTTCAGTTTGCGGTGGCCCATTAATTTGTTCTGGCCCACTATTCTGTAGCAACTAGAAATGCAAGCGCGGCGTTGCCGTGCTTACTCTGCATGGGGCCAGTAGAGTTCAACCCAGATGCTTTGTCTGATCTCAAGATGTATTAAAACATATTTGTCGAGGCCAAACAACCAGTCTGCTAAGTCCCCGGCTAAGCAGTTGTTCCGGCCGTCGTTAGCGCCGCAGCTCGGCCCGTGAAGAGGCCAAGCACCGGGGGCCATCGCTCTGCCCAGCGATGGAAATGACAGTGGGCCGGGGCGGAAGGCCCACGAACGAACCACACCACACATGGCCCAAGCGCGGGGGGGGGGGTGGGGGGGGTTGAAGCTACGACCCCCCGAGGCGCATGGCTCGCACGACCCATCGACCAACGGGAAAGCCTCCGGACCCACGACCTCGGAGGCTACGACCCGCACGACTCCTGCGCTCGCCTTTGCCACGAAGCAACCTCAGGCTTGCACCACAAGCCTAGGCGGCGGCACTATAGCCGGGATTCCCGGACGAGGTTCAACCCATGTCCCTTCCATCCGTGCCTCGCGCAAGGCATGGACGGACACTTTTTGACCACGCTGTCAGCTAGAGCAGGGCATGGAACGTCATTTGACTACACTGTGCTTCACGTAGGGCATGGCGCACCATCCAATCACAATCACGCTGCTAAGCGTGACAGGCCGGACGACCCAGCTGCCACGACCCTTGCCACACAGTGGGATACTATTACGCCTAACCCCATACGATACGAGTCCTAATCAACTGCTCACCCTCTTCATCCACTGTGAGGGCATGGGCGGACGCTCCGGTAACGCGACTACATAGGCGAGCAGCTCACGACGACGTGATCAACAAGAGGGAAAAGGACGCCCTGACCCCCAAAGAAGCGGACGAACCACTCACTATAGTCCTTTTTTCTTTCTTTTCTTCTTCCTTCGCACGACACGCCCATTCCTCCTCTGTGGAGTCCATGTAAGGCGACCCCCTCTCTTCATCTACAAAAGGGGGGGTGAGCCACTCTTCGAAGACAACGCAACCCAGACCATTCACACCCCGATCCACAACCGTCCACGCCACGATATTGGCACCACTCTCAATCACAGAGACTTGGGGGCCCCTCCCTCTCTCGAACTGTTTGTAACCCTACGAACCGTCGCTGAGTAATACAACCTGCTTTAATTGAACGTAGGGCCTCCCGCCTGAACCAGTATACTCCCCTATGTCCTTTTAGTGAACTATCCGGACATAAATACGCATCTAGAAATTTACTAGTTGATGTTTACTCGAAACACCGACAATATTGTATGCCTGATATTGCAAATAGAAAAGCATACTCTTGGTGCAATTATTTAAGCCAAGGGAGCATATGGTAGGAAGCAACTGTCCGCAACTTCTTGTTGTCATTGGAGTCTCTAATTATGTCCATAGAAACCTTACAACAACAATTTTTGCAACAAACTGGGTAATTACTCATAAGATCATCCTCTGATAAATGTTGATATTTGACTCTACAAAAGCAACCAAATTAAACACAACCGTGTAAATATTGCTACGAATCCATAAATGAAAGTTTACAGACACCAATATTGGTGACTGAAAGTAATAACCATTCAAATGCAATCAAAGGTGGTCGATACAAATGCTTTTACATGAGCACAAATCAGTGCTCAATGCACTTTGTATAGGATCTTCATCTCTGTTTAAAAGCATGCCATTAAATGCAATCTGAAGTGATCAACAGTTCAACCCAAATGATTTTACAAGTGCTTTTAAAAAGGCACTCGACGCAGTATCAGTCCCTCCTAGTTCATAAAGGCTCTGGACACAGTATCAGTCCCTCACTCCCTCCTAGTTCATATGGCGTTGCCCAGGCACTGTAATGCGATGCAACATGAAGTGTCATTTTCTTTCTGCAAAATTCAGCAACCAAGGTTTTTTAATCAAGAACAAGGCATGGCCAAGACGAAGATTTTAGGGACGCAATAGTCTAAAACTTTGGTATATTTTAGTATTATGTTCTAATGAATCAAATATGGAGATTAAAAACCCTTGAAAGCTAGTATCAACTGACAGGAAAGCAAGCTTCCAAGAGCTGTAATCCTGTTACGTAGGTTCTACATTGGTACACCAAATCACTCCGATAGAACCAATCAGCTGTAATCAGAGTCTGAGTCTATCAACGTAAAGATGGTTGTGCATACGCATTTCTCCAGGAAACGTCACATCACAACGGATCCAATAAAATTGGTGTGACAATTTGTCGAGCCCTAGGGAATTTATTTTGCATTTATTATCAAATTCTGCACATTATAATAAATAAAGAATTTTTTTGCTAGAGTAACATATGCAAACATATTTTCCACGGGTACAGGATAAAGTTATGAATATACAAAATTAATTTCACATTAGTTGAATCTATAATTATTTTCCTAGGATTTTCACAAGTTTTTACATGGATGAGTACAAATGTGCAAGTCCTTATTAGCTGAACTGTTTGTCTTCTGTCGGAGGCCTCCGATATCCACCCGACCTGTTGCTCGCGCCTTTTGTTGCCTTAGCGCCGTCTGGGGATGCCGCGCCGGGGTCGCCGTGGGAGGGGGGACCGCCAGGGCTGGCTACGCCGAGCTCACCACGTTGGGGTGGCTGCAGCAGCCATGCCCACACCCCCTCGCCCGCTCTAGGGTGGCCGGAGCCGCCACACCGGTACCCCCGCTTGCGCCGGAGTCATCGGGGCCACCGCACCCACACCCCCGCCCGCACCGAGAGGAGAAGGGAAGTGCAGGAGTCGAGATCGAAGGGAGAGTCCGCGCTAGAACCTTGTGGACACATGGCAGAATAATAAGCTGGATGTGATGGTGCAGATTTCCAAAGCGGTGAGCGTCGGTCCAAGTTCACGATGATTCGCGGGTGCGAGGAGAAGGCAGGGGACATGTGGCACGCAAATAAGCACGCGGTGATGGTGCGAATTTCGTACTTGTAAAGATTATTATTATTATTGAAAGTAAAAATTAATAAAGATTGGCCCACGACCCGCCTAGTACACAGAATGGGGCAGCAATAATCAAATCTCGCGTGAAAGAGCAGCGATCCTTCCCTATTGAGAAGTACATTACCGGTGAGTTTGGTTCTATTTCGATTATTTTTCTTCCCAAATCTTTACTTAAATTTGAAAAATTTAACAGAAATTTCAACCGTTTTCACTAACTCTTTGTCAACCAGTAGGCTGAACCCTCCCGAATCATCCCCATCTCAACTTTTACTGTACCTCACCTTTCCACCATCTCCATGGTCACCACAAGGCCGTGGAACTTGGAGCGATGGTTGGATTGGAATGATGACAACGGGCAGGAGCAGTCGCCAATCAAATCGAACCAAACTCAATCTAATTGGAACGCAATTCAATTTGACGCTGAGAATTGATACATTTGCATGTGCTGGTGTCAGATATTAGTATACCACACCATCCTGCTGTTGGGGGAGGAGTGCACGGTTTGGTGCCCCACCACCTCCGAGGGTCCTTTCGGCACCGCGAAAGGGCCCTCGTCCATCGGAAACACCATCAAAACCGTAGGATCGCGCGGGTCGGCACCCTGTCGCTTGCGAGGATCCTCTCGGCAGCGCGAAAGGGTCTTCGCCCATCGAAAACGCCGTAGAAACCAACCGACAACCCACCTGCCGTGCAGAGGTTGCGAGATTATGTTCGATAACGCGAATCTACATTCGCCTTATCGAAATGACGTTCGCAAATGGCATCTGCTTGTCCAAAGCGCAGCTCAGCGGGAGCAGGGCCCACCATGACAGCGGGACGGGGCAGGTGATCGGGGGATTGTGAAATGTCCTACGTGCCCTCTAGATATAGTAGGGCCGAGAGGAGCGGTCAGGCAGACAAAGCCAGAAGGGCAAAAACGGAACTCCCCGGGGAGGGAGCTCCCGTACCTATAAATACGGCCCTGGGGTCGACGGGTAGGGGGGAGAAACAGCAGGACAACCGTCCTGTCTTCAGTTTATGCTATAAACCAACAGTGGCGCCCACTGTGGTCGGCCCATTCCGACCATGGCTCCGAGGAAAATAGCAGCGAAAGCCGCCGGCGATGCTCCCGAAGCATCGAAGGCATAGGCTGGTGTTGGCGAGAAGACCACCGGCGAAACCATACCAGCCGGTGGCGGCGATGAAGCGACCGAGCAACCGGCGGCGGCCGTGGCACTTGCAGCAGTTAACGAGAAAGAGAAAACCCATGAGGGACATGTTAGCGAGGCTACAGATGATTGCGCCCCGGACAAGGATGTCGTCGACCAGGCCAGGAAACTCAGGAAACTGGACAAGTATGTCAGAGAGATCGAAGCGCTGGAGTACCAGCGGGAGCAACTTATCCAGCAGGCCGCGGCACGAGCTAGGGCAGACGAAGCTGATCTCGCCATAACCAGAGCGAAAGCACACAAGCAGAAATTACTCAAGGAAATCCAGCAGATGCAAAGGTTTGGAACCGTTCGCAACAATGACAAAGAAACTATTGTCATTGGCGACGATCCGGATCCCTTCGATGCCTTTGATCCAATGTCACCATTGTCCAAAGAACTGCAGACGCATCCCTGGCCACCAAATTACAAGCCCCGGATTACGAATTTCGACGGCAAAACAGACCCAAAGAAATTCATCGCCAATTACGAGACAGCTATATATTCCGCTGGAGGAGACGCCCGAACCCTGGCAAAGTCAATGATCTTATCGGTTCAGGACATCACAAGCAGATGGTTCAATTCGTTAAAGCCGCTCTCCATCAAATCTTGGCCCCAGCTAAAGTCCGACCTGATAGCAAATTTCGAGGGCCTCCACTCAAAGACCAAGACAACAAGGGATGTCCTAAACTGCGTACAAAGAGAAAGGGAGTCTCTCGCCATTACCTTGAAAGATTCATTCAAACCAAGGCGCAAGTGCCCAACATACAGGACGAGACTGTCATCGCTGCCACAACAGAAGGCCTCACGATAGGACAGTGCGCCGCACATCTGGCCAGAGACCCACCAGAATCAGTTCATGACCTCTTCGACATCATGCATCGCTTCACAAGAGTAGATGAAGATTTTAGGAGGAGGAAGGAGCAATTGCGAAGCCTGAAACCAGCACCTAAAAACCCCAGGCAAGGCAACATGGATCAGAGAAATACTAGACCATTTCGCCCAGTCCACAACATGCAGGAGGGGTCCGAATACAATGCAGCAGACAGTCAGCAGGGCTTCAGGCCTCAGCAGGGAAACTTCGGTGGCCAGCAGCGAGACGGAAGGGGCGAGAGAGGTGGCCGGGGCGGGCGTGCAACTCCTGGGAGGAACAGAGTCCCACGGCCCCCGTTTTGCCTGTTTTGTGGCGAAAACATGGGACACACGACAAAAGAGTGCAAGTATAGAAAGATGGCGAAGGAGCAGAAAGAGCGCGACGACGCAGCTAGTCATGAATCGCAAGCCAAGCATGTTTTTCACAATGCAAACACCAGCTATTATCACCAGGTACAACAGCCGACTGCACAGCAGATGGGGTTCGCACATCAAAATCCTTTCACTTGGCAATTCGCATATCCCCAGAACTAGATAATCGCCAATAGCCCCAGCTCTTCGATAGCAGCCCCATCCGCAACGCAAACAGAACACCAAAATTCCAGCGCGCAGGCAAGCAGCGCACAAGAAGGATCAAGAGAGCTACAGATCGTGAACACTGTTCTACCAACGAAGGGGCACATCTTCACTATCACCGGAGGGTCGAACCAAGAACACACAAGCAAAAGAGCGAAGAAAGAGTACGAGCGAAGGGTCCTCATAGTCACTCCGAGACCACCACTCAACAGGCCAACTTGGGCAACAATACCAATCTCGTTCGACGAACAAGACTTTCAAGTCAGAGACTTCCCGCACACCGATGCATTCGTCATAACAGCGAACGTCACCGGTTTCATGCTACATAACATATTGGTGGATAACGGCAGTTCCACTGACATCCTGTTCGCAAAAGCATTTGAAGCCATGGGTTTCGACAGAAGAACTGTCGAGCCGGCAGGAAACCCCTTATATGGCTTCGGGGGTAAGAAAGTCGACGCCGTGGGAAAGAAGCGAATTCCAGTATCCTTCAAAGAAGGTAGCCGCGTTCGCACAGAGGATATCACATTCGACGTCGTCAACATCGAATACCCCTACACAGCCATATTCGGCAGAGGCATCATCAACAAATTTGACATCCTCATAAGACAAAACTACCTTTGCATCAAAATGCCTTCACCATTCGGGGTCATCACAATCCATGGCGACCAGATTGCAGCAAGACGAATAGAAGGAAAGCCAACACCAGGGTACAGCATAGTCAACGAGGTCGTGAAGCCCAAGGAATCTCCTGAACCTCCAAAAAGGAATCGAAGCGTGCAAGGCTAGCAGACAAGCATGACAAAGTAAAAGTAACACTTTCGTCCGAGGAACCTTCAAAAACAGCATACATCGGGTCCGACCTTGAGGAAGCCGAAGCAAACAAGCTGACAGAATTCCTCACTAACAACAGCGAAGTATTCGCCTGGTCGGCCACAGACCTGAAGGGGGTAAATCGTGATCTCACCCAGCATAACTTAAATGTAAACCCCGAAGCTAGACCCAGGAAACAAAGATTAAGGAAAATGTCAAACGAAAGAGCAGAGGTTGCGAAGCAAGAAGTTCAAAGGTTGCTAGATGCAGGGGTCATAAGGCCGGTTCAATATCCAGAATGGCTGGCAAACGTCGTCATGGTGAGGAAAAGCAACGGCAAATAGCGAATGTGTGTCGATTTCACAGAATTGAACAAGGCATGTCCCAAGGATCCTTTTCCATTGCCGCGGATAGACACACCGGTGGATATCACAGCAGGGTCGGAGATGCTCAGTCTGCTTGACTGCTTTTCGGGATATCACATGGTTAAATCCAGATGACGAAGAAAAGACGAGTTTCATAACACCTGGGGGCACTTACTGTTTTCGCAGGATGCCTGAAGGATCAAGAAATTCTGGACCACATTCTCGCGAATGACAGCCCAAGTCTTCAAGAATCAAAGGGGAAGGAATCTAGTTGCTTATGTCGACGACATCGTCGTTGTCAGCAAGAAAAGGGCAACCATATCTCCGACCTAAAGAAGACATTCGCAAACATCAAATCAAGTGGCTTAAGACTCAATCCAGAGAAGTGCATCTTTGGAATCAGGAGCAGAAAAATGCTCGATGTTTGGTGTCCAGAAAAGGAATCGAAGTGAATCCCGAAAAGATCGCCGCTATCGTTAATATGCAACCGCCAAAAAATAGGAAGCAAGTGCAACAGCTGACCGGAAGGCTCGCCGTGCTAAACAGGTTCATATCTCGCTCAGCCGAAAAAGGACTTCCATTCTTTAGGACCCTGAGAGATTCGAACCTTTTTGAGTGGGGCCCCGAACAGCAACAGGCGTTCGAAGATCTAAAGACGTACCTCGCCAGAATGACAACATTATCGTCGCCGTCTCCGAAAGCAACATTGCTTTTGTACCTCGCAGCATCCCCAACGGCAGTTAGCGCTGTACTAGTCGAGGAAAAAGAGTATGAAGGTAGGCTCCGACAGTTCCCGGTGTACTTCGTCTCAGAAGCCCTCGCAGGAGCGAAGCTAAACTACTCTGAACTCAAAAAGATCGCGTCACGGTTGTCATGGCTTCGCGAAAACTAAAGCCTTATTTCCAGTCACACAATATCAAAGTCCTATCCTCGCAACCACTAGAGGCGATGTTCAAAAACCAAGAGGGGGCCGGCATAATAGCAAAATGGGCCGCAGAGTTAAACGAATTCGTGATCGAGTTTGAGCACCGTTCAGCAATCAAATCCCAAGCTCTCGCGGACTTTATAGCAGACTGGACCCCTTCGGCGGACGACACTACCTTGCAGTTCAAAGAACCAACATGGACGGTCATCTGCGACGGCGCCTGGGGCGCGACCGGAGCAGGCGTCGCCGCAATCTTACTACCCCCTTTAGGACCTAAACTCAGATACGCAGCCAGGTTGAAGTTCCTGTCAACAAACAACACCGCAGAGTACGAGGCAGTCCTATTGGGCCTTCGCAAGCTGAGGGCCCTGGGAGTTCGGAGATGCATCATCAAGACAGACTCTATGGTTGTCGCCGGCCAGATTGAGAAAACTTTCACAGCAAGGGAACCCGAGTTAACAAAGTACCTAGCGGCGGTCAGATCGATGGAAAAACATTTCGCAGGATTCTCAATTAAGCATATTCCACGGAGCGAAAACTCAGAAGCAGACGAACTGGCGAAAGCAGCCGCTCAAGGAGCAAAGTTGCCCCCAGATGTCTTCTTCCAATCGCTCACCATTCAGTCCATCAAAGAAGAGGAAGATACACCAAAGATCGTGCATTCAATTGCAAGCGAAGACTGGAGAGCACCCATCTTCGCCTTTATCAATGGATCGTTCGAGCCAGAGACAAAACAAGAAATCGAAAGATGGGTCGCCAAAACCAAGCTCTATTCTATCATCGTAGGTGACTTGTACAAATCTGGAAAATTAGCACCTATGCTAAAGTGCATAAGTCGAGAAGAAGGGATAAAATTGCTCCAAGAAATACACTTCGGTGCATGCGGAGCACACAGGGGCCCTCATGAGATACCGCACAGAGCGATGAGGCAAGGCTTCTATTGGCCGACATCATCAGTGGACGCGAAAAAGCTGGTTCAGAAGTGCGAGGGTTGCCAGATGTTCGCCAAGAAACAGAATAGGCCAGCTAACTTGACACGGTCTATCGTACCAATCTGGCCGCTTCAGATATGGGGAGTCGATATCGTGGGACCTCTCCCCGCTGCCCCAGGAAACATCCGTTTCGCAGCAGTAGCTCTGGAATACTTCACAAAGTGGGTCGAAGCCAAGCCGCTAGCTAGAATCACTTCAGGCACATTGATTACTTTCATATGGCAGTGAATAGTCTGTCGCTTTGGAGTACCATCCAGAATAATAGTGGACAATGGGAAGCAGTTCGACTCCACAGAATTCAAAAACTTTTGCGAAGAATTGGCCATCCAAATCAACTTCGCGTCAGTCTATCACCTAGCATCAAATGGAGCAGTTGAAAGAGCGAATGGACTCATTTTTGAATCAGTCGCCAAGGCACTGTTCGATGCCAAAAAAGGGAAGTGGCCTGAAGAGCTCAATACCGCTGTCTAGGGTCACAACATTTCGCAGTCAAGAGCAACAGGCTTCACCCCATTCAGGTTGTTATTCGGGGACGAAGCAGTGACCCTGGAGGAGTTGAAACTGGGGTCCTTCCGCACTCTAGTGGCAGCCAACACACCAGTCAGCAGATATGTAAGCCTAGAAACCATTGAAGCCGACAGGCTCAAGGCAGCGAACAACCTCGACAAGTACCATGCTGAAACAAGGAGCTAGAGGAACAAGAAGGTCCTTCGGAAAAACATCAACACGGGAGACCTGGTCCTCGTCAGGCACAACGACAAGCAAGGAAAGCTCCAACCACAGTGGCATGGACCCTTCATCGTCGCAAGCAGCTTGAGCGAAGGCGTCTTTCGGCTTCGCACAGAGGACGGGTCAGAAACTTCGCACACACACAACACCGACAACCTTCGCCGATTCTATCCTTGAGCTACGGCTCTGTAATTTCCATTTTTTCATAATTTGATGTTTGTAATATTTCGCAAACACTTCCATCAACGAAAACAGAGGACAACTACTTCGATCAAAGAAATTAAACGAATTGGTTCTGAGGGAACACGTATTCGCCATGAAGGGATCAAAGATCCAAGAGACCCAAGGGTCAAAAGCGCATCCCATCGCGGACAAGCGAAGTTTATAAAATATAATGACACGAGCGCCCGAGCACATCGCGCGGATCTGTCGCATAAACACCCAAGGGTGCTAGCCAAACAAGGCTCAACTTCATTACGCTACTAACGCCCGAGCACTTCGCGCGAGCTAGCAGCAACCACCTAAGGGTGTCCACCATCAGTAATGACAAGAAAATATGAAATCAAAGCCAACCACATGGCTATAAGAGCCACATGGAAGGCACAAAAGGGGGAACAGCACAGCGTATCCACCTCACAAACATCGCCCTACCCAGTGAAATGAACTTACATGTAATCACAACGGTTTGAATAACCACCGCCTTTTCAAAAAAGACTTTCAAAAGTCTCCTTTATCGAAAATCAGTATCGGGTTGCTCGTTAAAACGCACACAATCCCAGGAAGTACATAAGCAAGCGAAATTCAACAGTTGAACACCTCAGGGAGGAGAGCATGTGACGGCCAAGAGCCGCACGCAGATGAAAAACACGACCACATCGCGCGATGACCCACTGCGATACCCGTCAGGCATACTGCTAACGCAACGGCGCCGCACGGCGGATATCAATGCAAGACACGTGCACAAAAACCAGAACAAGATCAACCCGCTTATTTAAGATCGCGATTTGCCCACCAAACCCAACAACCATATTAAAAACACAACCACCGGAATAAAGCGGTCGCAAGGCGACTTGAGCACTATAAAAAGAACCTTGGGGTTCACAAGACAGGCAAAGCAGCTTGAGAATAGAGAAAACTCAGCAAACCAATAGGCTTGAGAGGAAGCAGGATATAGCGAAAAGAAAGCCACTCAGGCACACTATTCACAAAAGATGCGCCAACTACAGACTGAGAAAGAGAGGCCACCAAGAAGTCATTAGCCTCAACCACCATACAGAGAAAAGCCTCAAGGCAAAGCATCATATCAAGCGGCTATCCCGGCAATCACGCCGCCTCGCATTCTGCTCCTGGCGCGCGAAGGCTTGCGACCAGAGCTGCCCGCACACGCCACCTAGGCGAAACAACACATCACAATCCAACCCCACTAGGGTTGTGAGGCATCGGGAAAAATGCATCGAAAGCGCCCTCGCACAAAGGCATCACCAAGTCCCCCAAGGGCGCACGCTGAGAATGGGTGATAACCAAGTAATCATCAGCCTCAGCAGCAAAAGAAAGTGAACTTGTAAGACGATGCATCGGAGTAAGCATCCATCGTGACAATCGCGCCGCCTCGCATTCCGTCTCGGTGAAACAACACCATCGGATGCGCCGTCGCTAGCACGGCCATAGGCCTGCTGGAAGGATTAGTATTCGCCCAACCTCCAAGACTAAAGGGGGAGGGAGCCTTTTTAGGAAAATTTTTTAAGTCCAGAGGGGCTGGCTTCTTTTCGGGGCTGGCTTTGTTTCGCTCGACCCCCCGACTAAAGGGGGGAGGGAGCCTTTTTAAGAAAAAATTTTTTAAGTCCAGAGGGGCTGGCTTCTTTTCGCTTAATTGAAACTGTATTCACCCAACCCCCAGGACTAAAGGGGGGAGGGAGCCTTTTGCTAACAAATTTGTGAGTCCAGAGGGGCTGTTCTTTGTTCGTTCAAACAAAAGTACCTTCACCCAATTCCATCGACCAAAGGGGGCAAGCCCTTTCGTCGAAAGTTTCAAGCCTAGAGGGGCTGGTCATTCTTCGCACATAAGCGAAAGTATAATCGCTAAAAAACGTAAAATTGCCCGCGCGAAGCACGAAAGGAAGGACAAGGAGCAGACACCGAAAGCGCGGAGCACCACAGCGTACCGTCTGAGAGAATAAGACCACCTCACAGCAACTCAACAGTCGGGTTTACAAAAATAGTTAAAACGCCGCTCTTCGAACGGGACAAAGAGATCCTCTGGCTCCTCTTTCGAACGACTAGCGGAGGAGCGCTAGGCCGCCGTTGCGGCCCATCGTCCGAACTCACAGGACCAAAATCTTGGTAAAATTGCCGCAGCGCTTGCAAGGTCTGCGCATTATGACGAAGTCACGAACGAATAAAACGACCTAGCGAGCACCCGATGTGACACTGACGATACTCGTACCATGAACCACCACCAATCACAAAATTACCACAGCGAAAAGTTAATGGATAAACTTCTTCTGGTTGGCCAGGCCCTTCCACGGGATCCTGCGCCACCAACAGTCACCAAATAAGTTTGTTTTTTACAAAATATCTGGCTCACAACCCGAGCCAGAATAAGTTCAAACAAGCCCTCAGACATTCGGGGCCGGACTTCTCACCGCCTCTTCGGGTTGGACGGTCTCCGGGGCTTCTTCGGTAGGAGGTGTGGCCGCGGCATCGCCAGAACCGCTCCCTTCGCGAGCATCCCAGGCCGCAAGGTGGGCCTTCACCTTCTCCTTAATCGCCGCTTATTCCTCCGGGTCTGTAAAGCGAAATCAGGGGAGCAGCATAAGTAAGCAAACCGAAAAGAATAAACGTGAAATGAAGCAAACCAAAAAGTAAACACATACATTCCCGCGACTAAGGGCAGCGCGGAGTAAGGCGATGTCTCGCCCACCGGGGTGCTAGAACCCTTCAAAGAAGTGAATAGTTGCTTCATTCATGACAGAGGAAGGGTTCCAGTAAGCCTTCGGCTCCTTCAGCTCAACCGAGCCAAAATGCTCGCACGAGGATTCTTGGAGCGCTTGCGCGAAGGCCCGAAGAGACACTATGGAGGCGTATTCGCGCCCCACCGCCATAAGATTGGCCACCCCGCGAAGCTTGTCTGCTAACCATGAAAGGAAGCGGTCCACTGAGATGTCCGCAGGTGGAGCGGCTTCCTCGCCAATGCTGAGGAGGAGGTCCTTGAATGCATCGGCGACCTTCTAGGCTTTGACGGAATTATTCTGCCGCTCATCCTGCCGGGTCTAGCGGAGGGTGCTCAGACTTTCCTTGGCCTTGGTAGCCTCCTCTTCGGTGGCAGTCAGCTTTTTCTCGGTGTCGGAAGCGGCAGCTTTGGCGGCCTTCAAATCTCGCTTCAGAGCGGTAATCTTTTCGTCCCGACGATTTCAGCTCGCGCTCATAATTCTGCCGCTGCGCAAGGGCCATCTTTTGCAGTGTTTGCCCGAGAAGGGCACTCTGCGAGGAAAAGATATTCATGCTTTGAAGTGAAACAAAAATTGAACTAGATGAAAGCAAAAGCATATTAGATAGAAGCGAAAAGCATCTCACGCTGACGGCATGGAAGTTGATGGCCTCAGTGAGCTCGATATCGGAGCTATGCAGCAAGTCTTGCTCCAGTTCGGGGGCGCCGAACGATCCGAGACATGCGTCGGCCAGCGAGGTGCCCTCACGGTTCGGGAGCACGCCGGATGTCACCAAGTTCGCATTGGTGACGACCCGGGAACTTGACGGCATCCCTAGAGAACGAGCAATTCGGTAAGTCTCCTCTCTAGCGGGCTCATCCTCGCCAGAGGAGCTTGAACCCGAGTATACTCGCATTCCACCACGATTAGTGCCTCGGGTGTCTAAACACAACTTCCCGTGCCCGAAGAGTACAAAATGAGAATTAGCACTCGAAAGACGTACCAAGCGGTCGAAAAGCTCAAACTTATCCATTTCGGTTCGAGTGCCGGGTAGCTGCGAGGGTGCGTGTTGACACCTCTTAATGTTATCGCTAATAACGGCGTAAGAATGCTAGAGTAGTGCACCACTACTAGAATGCCAAGTTGTCATCCCCAGCATAACACCAAGAGGTGTGGTATTAAATCATGCCACCATTTAGAATATAGAAAATGTATCCGCAAGCGCACGTATCAAATACCATTGTAGCATTTTACCCGGAGTATTACGGGTTGTCATTTATATTTTCCCAAAGGAAGGTCCAGTATGGCTTATGTAAAGGTAGTGTGTTGACCTAGAGTGTAACGAATAGGCATAACCATGTCCTCGCTACTCAATGCAGGGGTAAGTCACAAGATAAATGATAAGATAAGTATATAATCATCAACATAAACAGATAAAGACTCCTAGCTATATCATTAAGGTTGCTAGTAGAACATCAAGAGATATTCCTGGGTTATTCCTAGCTACATGTCAATGTTTATTATGGTTAGTGCAATACACCTAGTAGTCATGGCTAAGGTTAGCATTACATTTATTCATAGTGGACATACTAGGGAAGTTTGAGAACATAGCACGCCCTTCCGTCGTATACAAGCCCCACTGTGCCTATAAACGGGGTTCGGATTACATAAGACTCAATAGAATGTCACACCCGCGATCTACCAAACCCGGCCTATAGAGTGCATTTGCGAGATAAACAACGTATAAGCACCACGCTTACACAATGTTTATCACTCACCCAATGATCAATTAGATGAGTGCTATATGAACCTATGGATAAACATAATGTTAATCTAGCTATACTAAGCATATAACCACAATAGACAAGGAACATAATAACTATGAATATAAGTAAATGAGAATTCATCAATTTAATTGTAGCAATCATATAACTATACAATGAAAGAGAACAAAGGCAAGAGGAGGTAGAACTATACCAAATCCAAGCTCTTGATGGCTCCGAATCCAAGCCTGCGTTTGCCTCCCTCTAGTTCTAATCTAGCTATCTAGGCCCTAGCTAAGGAGCTCGATTAGGGTTTCGGCCGATGATTGGACTTCGAATGAGAATGAATGAATGGGGGCTCTCTCTCCCGGGGGGGTGCCTCTCCTTTTATAGCCCCGGGCGATGATCATGAGCCATCGGATCAAACCAACATTGACGGGCGGCCAAGATCGATCCTCAAAGGCGGTGGAGCGAACCGGGCGAACCGGGCTGGACCGGGGCCCAAGCCGCACCGGCCGGGCAGGGGGTGGGACCGGCCGGTCCCACCTGGTGGCCTCCGGGCCCCCGGCTCGGCGTGGTGCCTTCTCGCCTCTTCTGAATCTTCCCCGTAACCGTGGAGTCCGTTTTCCGTTTCCTTGTTCCGATAAGCTTGTATGTTTGCGCCTTTTCCAGTTTTTCGCCGCATAAATAATGAAACACCAAAACACGTGGAATTCGGTCGGTGTAAACCCTATGTCTACTTTGGTGATCACATTTTGCATCCTTTTCATGGCTAGTTGACGGTTGAAATTAATACAATAGTGGCCGTCAACAACTCCCCCAAGCTTAACCTTTGCTAGTCCCTTAGCAAAGAAAACTTAGAAAAAAGTTATTGAATATATGTGTATGTTAAGCATTGTAGCCATCTCGGAGCAACTCTCTCAAAATATACTGCAATCGGACAAAATTCTCCTCCAAGTTACGCAATAACCGAGCTGACTTTCAAACTTACCCATATTACCTTGGACTGTGGGGCTTATTAGCTCTTCCTTGGGTCTTGAGCACTTGACAGACATTTAAAGATCCCATCTAAGCACTATGTCTCAAGTTCTTTGATCAACTATCATTCTCGAGTTTTTAGAGGTTTTCAAATAAAACTCGAGCTTTCCCATATATGACACTCTCAAGTCTCTCAATGTATGTGGTATTTATGGATTCTCACCAAGGCAGTGATGATGATTGCCTTTCTCTTCATCCTATAACTAAAGCTTTTGTGGAGCTCATAGGTAAGGAGAAAAACTGAAAGAGCAAACTTGCAATGCATATGTTGTTAGGTCAAACAATGGATCCATGGAGAAATAAGTCATGCAAATCGAATCAAGATATATAGGTGGATGGATATAGCGGATATATGGTGGAACCTAACTCTACTTAGCTCCTTGAATGCTTCTCTCTCCTTTAAGACCCGACCCGGAGGTTATGAGCTATCTTTTTTTTTCTTTTTTCTTTTTTCTTTCTTTTTTTTTTTTTTTTTTTTCGGGAGTCGGGTATCTAGTACCCATTGTTTTGTATTGGGACCCTTGTCCATCTTTCTTCTTTTTTTTTTTTTCAAATATCTTTTTGCATAGCTCATAGCACTCCTTTTGACATTGATGGATTTAGAGAGATAACACAGGAATCATGGAGCATTTATTGGGTGGCTAACCTAATGGAATATTTTTGGTGTTCTCTCCCAGTGTAGGAGGAAAACATTTTTGGAATGGATGTAGGTGGAATGGAATGTTGTTGCACCTACTATAGTGTAGAGTAGTGCATATGGAGGTGGATCTTGATTCAAGAGCATGACAAATTTCTCACCAAGGTCACAAATGTTGATAAAACTCAATGCAAGACAAGCAGCATTTATGTGGAAGTTTAACTAGCCTATCTTATCATGTTAGCTCTGGTGGGAATGTAAGCTTTGTCATATAGGAACTCATCATGTTTTTGCATTTTTCAAAAGATAAATCTCCAGAACTTTAGTGTCACTTAGAACAAGATAGATAGCAGCTCAGATTTTCTCAATCTTATCAATCAGGTACCTAGACTTAGTTCAAGCATATTTAACCCACAAGTTTCAGGCTCAGAGCAAATTCTCATGTCAAAATAGTTGGAGCTAAAACTTGGGAAAACTTTTGTCTAAACTCTAGGCATTTCAGAGGTGTTGTAACAGAGCAGCTTATCTTCATTTCAATTCAATCATTCAAGAGCTTCCTTTTTATTGACTTTAGACAGACAAACATTTTTATTTGATTTTTTATTTTTTCAAAGACTCAAATTATAAAACTCAAAAGACCCTAAGGACTCTTAAAAAGCATGGACCTTCATGTGCCCACATATTTTTGGTATTTTTAATTTTTCTTAGATACTATGGTGAACCTTCATGTGCTCACATATTTTTGGTATTTTAAATTTTTATGACTGACTCGATAATCACGTAGGTACACTTACCTGGGTACCTAGGGGATGCCTTCCCCCAAGCTGGTTGTTGTTGCGGTTGAGCATTGAAGCTGAGCAGCCCTCTCGATGGAGCTCACGCTTGTAAGAGCTGGTGTAACCAAGAACCTTCATCTCATCCGACAAGAAGTTGCTTCCTTCATACGATGGTTAGTCGTGTGCAAGAAGGTGTACTTCGAGTGATGATGATTCTTAGGTGAACTAGCTCTCGAGTCATCCTGCAGAAGAAACATCTCACAAAACACCAAAACTCGTGGAACGGGTTAGGATAAACAGTTAATGGTTAGCCGCTCGTGGGTTGGTTGTTGTGAGAGGTTTCCAAAGGTTATTACAAGTACATTCAATGCGACAGGATGCTCAATGATTATTTTTGGTTTTTTTTTCAAACAAAATTGAAATATGTATTCTAATTTTTTTTATGCCACCACGGTGAACATTCCTTTAGCTTGCGCTATAGGCATGTCACATGGGGCTTTGATGTTTCTTCAAATGTTTTTGTGGTTTTCTATAAAGATGACAAAGACTAACTATGAATTAAAAGTGCAAGAAAGTAAATGGATAACTACCATTGTTTTCTTATGGCAAGGGTTCGGAGTTCAAAGTCCTCCGGACAAGACTTCTCGTCTTCTTCATTCCTGGGGTGCTTCATCGGATCCCGAAGATGGGGACCCCGATGTTGGACCTCCCCGTGACGATGACTCAGTTGAGGAGGTTACCTTTTCTTTCCATACCTTCATAGGTTGTGCCTTTGGTGCTGTAGGTTCTTCCTTGATTTCCTCCTCCTCAACATTGCTCTTTTGAGAGCGATTCCTCCGGCGCTGACGTCTCCTCTTGGACTGAGTAAAAGCTGCTAATCCAGGAGACTTATAATCTTTAAAATAACAGCGTACCTTCTCTCCTAGAAATTGGAAGTGGACTTGGCCTGATCCATTGTAGATGATCGCGTTGGTGGTGCTGAGGAACGGCCTTCAAGTATGATGGGCATCTCGTCTTCTTCTCCCATGTCCAAAGTATCATGAAGTCGGTCGGAACGTAGTGGTCCCGGATCTTGACCATGATGTCTCTTGCTACTCCCTCTAGAAATCTCGTCGTATTGTCCGCCAAATTTTCAGCTGCATATAGGTAGGGTATAGAGGTGTATCGAATAATAAATCATATACCTTTTTAGACATTATGTTGATAGCTGATCCGGTATCGCGAAGGCGTTGTAGAATGAGCACGCCCAATGGTGCAATCAATGGTCGGGCGTGCTCGGATCCTCTTTCTTGGTTAAGAATGGTGAAGCTAAGAGGTGGTCATGCTTGTACTCAACAGCCTTGACTACTTGGACCTGCTTTCTCACTTGTCTTCTGTTCCTGCTCTTTCTCTTCCCATTTGAATTCCTCTTGGTTCCTTCGTTTGTTGGCTTGACTGGGAAGTAAGCTCCTCTTGGATCTATAAGAGCTTCAAGGGTCTTATTCTTGAAACTGAACTTCTCTTTATTGCCCTTGATAGTGAAACAAATTTTGGCACTCGTCCATGTAGATGACAGCCTTTGCAAGACTCTAATGGTCGGCCAAGAATGATTGGACTCTTGGGGTCTCTGCCGGTATCCAGGACTACAAAGTCTATAGGGACATATGATCTTCCGATCCGTATGCACACGTCATCTAAGATTCCCTTGGGGTACTTGATCGTCTGGTCTGCAAGCTGCAAACACATATCTCGTACAACAAAGATGCCCATGGAAAGACTTGGTCGAAGATTACCTTAGGCATGATGTTGACACTGGCGCCTAGATCACAGACAACTTTAGGGAACTCATGCTGCCCAATAGAGATGGGGATCATAGGTCTCCCTGGATCTCCTCTCTTGGGTGGCACGGAGTCATCCTTCCATCCTCGATGATGCTTCAACGTAGTAACTTGCATACACATCAACAAGGTTCGCGGTCTCGGGCTCTAGAGGTTGCCCCGAATCTTACCTTCGTTGGTCGGTGGAACAAATGGCGCCCGAGAGCTAATTGTTGTTCTATTATTTTATTGAAGCTAAGTTGGTTCTTAACAAAGAGAGGTAAAGCTATCCATTTTGATGTTTATGTTTTCTAGCATTTTATCATTGGATGCTACCTTCCTAGATAAAGTCTCCATAATTTTATTTTGGTTGGAGATCACTTCTCTCAAAGGTAATTGAGCATAGTTATTGTAATTAGTGCCTTGAAAGTTACCTTGGAAGTTACCTTGGTAGTTAGGCCTTTGCTTTGGTTCCATCCTTGATTTTGAGGACGATAGTTGTTGTTGTTGTTGTTGATGAAGTTCACGTCCTCACGGGTCTCGGGGACACCGTCGCCTTTGGCGTCCCATATTGCCACACACTTCACAAGTCATGCATGCATCATTAATGCGCATGACATCTTGTCTTTGGCTTGTCTTGTCTTCCAGCTTCTTCATGAGTAGATCTATCTTGGCGGGACAAAGATGTCTACCTCTTTGAGCTGGTGCATTCCTCCACTCCTCTTGCGGGTGGTCCAGGCGCTCATCATTCCAATCTTGATTGGAGGCCATCTTCTCCATAAGAGCAGTAGCTTGTGGTATGGTTAGTGACATAAATGCACCTCCAAAGGCAGCAAAGATCAACATTGTTACGGGTGCTTGTGGTAAGCCCATGATAGAAAGTTTGCATCGAGAGCCAATTCTCCATCCCATGATGAGGACATTCTGATATGTGTAATCTTGGAAGCGTTCCCATGCCTCGGGGACCGACTCATCATGTTGTTGTTTGGAAACTCAAGATTTTCCCTCTTAGGGCACTCGTCTTTGCCCATAGGGAAGAATCTTGCTAGAAAAGTCTGTGGAGCACTTGTCCCAAGTTATATGGTTGTCTTTGTTGGCGTAGAACCACTGCTTTGCCTTTCCTAACAGTGAGAACGGGAACAGACGTAGCAGCACGGTATCCTTTGGTACATCCTTTAGCTTGAAAGTGCTACAAATCTCCAGGAAGTGTTGGAGATGAGCACTTGCATCTTCATGTGCTTTCCCACATAACAGATTGGCTTGCACCATGGTGATGAGAGCTGGCTTGAGCTCAAATCCATTCTCCCCAACTTCGACGTTAGGTCCAGTGTGGATGTTGTTGGTGTTCGGAGCGGAGAACTCGCGCAGTGACTTATCAGCCATTTCTTCGAAGATTGGTGCCAAGTTGCCCTCTTGTTGTTCTTCTTCTTCTCTTATAGGAGCTTGCTCCTCCAAAGAACGAACCTCAGTAGTGGGTGTCTTTGATGGAGATTCAAAGATATCCCTCACTTGCCGGAATTTCCTCCTTTGAAAGAGTTTCTCTAGATTTTCAACGTAGTTATCTGGCAGATCAAAACCACTCATTTATTACCCTGCATAAGATTTCACAAAGATAGAAAACACAAGGGTAAGCCTACATTGAGTAGGGGTCTATGGTTTCCTCTATCTCATTAGTTTGTTAGGTCTATCGCTATCCCTTTAATCGCCAATTGCCTTCCCCGGCAACGGCGCCAAAAATGCTTGTTGACACCTCTTAATGTTATCTCTAATAACGGCGTAAGAATGCTAGAGTAGCGCACCGCTACTAGAATGCCAAGTTGTCATCCCCAGCATAACACCAAGAGGTGTGGTATTAAATCATGCCACCATTTAGAATATAGAAAATGTATCCGCAAGCGCACAGATCAAATACCATTGTAGCATTTTACCCGGAGTATTACGGGTTGTCATTTATATTTTCCCAAAGGAAGGTCTGTATGGCTTATGTAAAGGTAGTGTGTTGACCTAGAGTGTAACGAATAGGCATAACCATGTCCTCGCTACTCAATGCAGGGGTAAGTCACAAGATAAATGATAAGATAAGTATATAATCATCAGCATAAACAGATAGAGACTCCTAGCTATATCATTAAGGTTGCTAGTAGAACATCAAGAGATATTCCTAGGTTATTCCTAGC
Source organism: Chrysopogon serrulatus (assembly GCA_015844335.1). Classification (NCBI taxonomy): domain Eukaryota; kingdom Viridiplantae; phylum Streptophyta; class Magnoliopsida; order Poales; family Poaceae; genus Chrysopogon; species Chrysopogon serrulatus. The sequence continues at coordinate 9,698 of JADLZL010005718.1, read as the reverse complement.
TACATGTCAATGTTTATTATGGTTAGTGCAATACACCTAGTAGTCATGGCTAAGGTTAGCATTACATTTATTCATAGTGGACATACTAGGGAAGTTTGAGAACATAGCACGCCCTTCCGTCGTATACAAGCCCCTCTTATGTGCCTATAAACGGGGTTCGGATTACATAGGACTCAACAGAATGTCACACCCGCGATCTACCAAACCCGGCCTATAGGGTGCATTCGCAGATAAACAACGTATAAGCACCACGCTTACACAATGTTTATCACTCACCCAACGATCAATTAGATGAGTGCTATACGAAGCTATGGATAAACATAATGTTAATCTAGCTATACTAAGCATATAACCACAATAGACAAGGAAAATAATAACTATAAATATAAGTAAATGAGAATTCATCAATTCAATTGTAGCAATCATATAACTATACAATGAAAGAGAATAAAGGCGGGAGGAGGTAGAACTATACCAAATCCAAGCTCTTGATGGCTCCGGAATCCAAGCCTGCGCTTGCCTCCCTCTAGTTCTAATCTAGCTATCTAGGCCCTAGCTAAGGAGCTCGATTAGGGTTTCTGGCTGATGATTGGACTTCTGAATAAGAATGAATGAATGGGGGCTCTCTCCCAGGGGGGTGCCTCTCCTTTTATAGCCCCAGGCGATGATCGTGAGCCATCGGATCAAACCGACATTGACGGGCGGCCGGGATCGATCCTCAAAGGCGGTGGAGCGAACCGGCGAACCGGGCCGGACCGGGGCCCGTGCCGAGGGCCGGCCGGCAGGGGTGGGACCGGCCGTCCCACCTGTGGCCTCCGGCCCCCCCGGCTCGGCGTGGTGCCTTCTCGTCTCTTTTGGAATCTTCCCGTGTAGCCGTGGAGTCCGTTTTCCGTTTCCTTGTTCCGATAAGCTTGTATGTTTGCGCCTTTTCCTGTTTTCACCGCATAAATAGTGAAACACCAAAACTCATAGAATTCGGTCGGTGTAAACCCTATGTCTACTTTGATGATCATATTTGCATCCTTTTCATGGCTAGTTGACGGTTGAATTAATACAATAGTGGCCGTCAACAGCGCGGGAGCCGGCAGGGGCCCACCAACAGGCGGAAGGCTGCCCGAAGACCCCTTTGGCCTTCTTCAAACTGGGCTCAGCGGGAGCCACCATTGCAGACCGCGAAGACATGTGAGGGCCCTTCGCAAGGATGTCACCGACAGACATCTCGCCGGTCCCAGCGAAGGCAGCACGAGGGTCAGTGTTGATAGCTATTAATGACCAAATTTACCCGTCAACTAACTTCTGAAAGAGGCACATTGGCGATCACCAACATAGACTTAGGGTTTACACTGATGGAATTCTACGAGTTTTGGTGAATCTTTGTTTCTATAGGTACATATCAGAAAAGCTATCAAAAAGGACCAATGTGACAGATTGCAAGCACCTCAAATGATGAATTGGAATACACCATTGCAAAGAGCTCGTTGAGACGATCGAAATGGACATATCATTTGCCATTTTCGGAGTTCCGGATGAAAAGATATGAATTCCACCGTGGGGGCTGCACTAGAAGACTCCAGAAGGCGCGAGAAGACACCATGGCGAAGCGGACCGCGAACGGCCCCAGAGCCAGACCGACCGGTCTGGCCCCGGACCGGCCGGTCTGCTACAGTGGCCAAACGGGCCTAGCTTCGGCCCACGTGCTCCACCGCCTTAGGGTTTCAATCTTAGCCGTCCGCCAAAGTCGGTTTGATCCAAGGGCTCACATTCATCCCACCGGGCTATAAAAGGAGGGCAGGACCCCCCCCCAGGGCATCACACATTCATTTGTAATTCTCTCAAACCCTAATTGAGAGGTGTCCCTCGAATGGATAACCTCTCTGGGGCCAGCCATCAAGAGAAGATTAGTCCTCTCTAGGATCTAGTCTTTAGATAATAGTGAGATGGAGAGTGAGGGAAGAGTTAGGAGGAGGTGCCGGCCTGTCGGTGCCCACTCTACGGCTTGTACCTTGGCGGGATCAAGCTCTACTTGAGCTTGCACCTAGGATGTCTCTGGTGATCAACTTCTAATGCGAGTAAGTTCTTGCCTTTATTGTTTATCTGGATCATGACTCTCTTTGAGTGCTTTATTCTCTTCCTAGGGGGAGTAGAGTATTATCATAGGTGTAAGCAAGGTGCTTAGGCTTAGGATAATCATGGATGCACCCTTCATTCCAGATTTGGTGGTAGCTCGCGGAGGTGATTTATAGCTCCGTTGAATCTTATTTATCCCACTATCCCGTTTTAGGCCAAGTAGGACACGGTTGCTAAGGAGATCAACATCCTCTGTTGGTGTCTCTCCTTATGTAATGTCCCCAGTTAGCAATATAAGACATAGACTTGCCCAAGTTAGAAGAAGTGAACCATAGTTATCCTTTCTACTCTCCTATTATCATCAACCTCGATTGCTACGCTCAACCCCATTAATTATCGCTCCAGTTCTACCTTAGTTCTATCTAAATCTATTCTCTACTTTCACCTTATTGCTACCCCTAGTTAAGTTAGACCGTAGTTGATCTCACACCTTTCTCAGTGGAACGAAACCTGGAATACTCTGGGATAAAGCTACAATGGTATCCGTGCGCTTGCGGATCATTCAGTGGGCGTTAACAGATATCAACACGCTTTTTGGCGCCGTTGCCGGGGATAGGGATTTATCTCTATTTTTGGTAGCGACGTTAAGAAGTGTCAACAAGCTTTTTGGCGCCGTTGCTGGGGAAACGGTTTGCTGAGTTGACTACGAACCTAGCTTAACTTTTCTTTTCTTTTCTTTTATCCTTTTTCTCTTTATCCTTCGTTCTTATCTTTTACTCCTCTCTTCTTTCTTTCTTCATTCATTCTATCTTCTTTTCAACTTGTGGTTTAGCATGAGTCACATTCCTATCAATCAATATGCTAAACCCACGAGCGCAAGCTTTAGGCCGTTAGAATCTTCAGAGCCCATTTTGGCATCTGGTTATGAGCTGCGCCCGTGTTGGGTAGACTTTGTCCAAAAACAATCCTTCTCGGGAGAAGGTGATGAAAACCCATACTCACACCTACGGGAGTTCTTACTAAGATGTGCATGCTTTCGTATTGCTGGCATGTCTGATAAGACTCTACGATGGAAGCTTTTTCCATTCTCTTTGACTAGAAAAGCTAAACATTGGTACAACAAAACCGTAGGAAGTATGCAAGGAGATTGGAAAGTGTTATGTTCTAAATTTCAATCCAAATTCTTTCCCATCTCTAAGGTGATTGATCTTCGGGAAGAGGTTCTACGCTTTAAATAGCTAGAGGAGGAATCTCTAGAAACATCATGGGATTGCATTAATGATCTCCTTACTACAGGCCCTGAACTTTCTATTCTAGACCCAATGTTGCTTCAACACTTTTACTTAGGCCTAAGTAAGGATTCTAAGAAGTCCCTTGATATAGTTTCTAGAGGATCTTTTCTTCATGTGACTGCTAGTGAGGCAAGGTCTTTGATTGATAAACTTTGTGGAAGGACACCTTGCCCCAGCATTCAATATGAACCCCCCGAGAAAGAGAAGGAATTGTTTCCTAGACGAGAGGAGGTTTCGATAGCTAAATCATACTTATTCCAATCCCAATATTTAGCTATCAGTCCCAAACTATCCATGCCCCAAAATGCACCAAGGGAAGAAGAAATTCAACCTTTGAAGTATAATCTTTTTGGTGTTGATATCGAGAAGAGCCTAGACTTCCAGTCCTATAAGAGACCTTCGAGTGAACATAATTCTAATCCTTTCAAGAAGGAATCTCTTAGAAAGCATCTTCTTTAGGAAGAATTCAAGGATGGCATGTCTAATGATGCCATAGAAGAAGAGCCAAGTCAATTTGATTTCAATCCTATCTTCTCCCCTTCTATGCCCACATTAGATGTCTTGCCTGAAGCCATCTCAAAGCCCATCCTTGACCCTAAAGAATTCTCTGACTCTTGTTCTCCTGAGTCTCATGATGATCCTAGAGATCCACTAAGACACTTAGAGTATAGGAATCATGAAGGACTCAAGGATGATCAAGAAGTGCTACAACAATGGTTGGAATATGTAGAATGGATAGACCATGAAGAAGCCTTAATTGAATCCAGCCTAGGCCTAGAGATAAATGAAAAACTTACGACTCATCTAAGTTTAGAAGAGGTCTTTGACGAGACCAACTTGAGAGCCATCAATCCTAAGGAAATCCTAGATAGTAACATGATTGATGAAAGTCATAGGCAGTTTTCGCCTATAGACATTCATGTAGAATCACCCTTGGAGACGGGTAAGGAAGATGACATCAATGAGCATGGAAGCTACTACAAAAAGATGTCATCAAAACCATGCTTATATGACACATCTTCTGAGTCAATTGGTCTCTCTGCTACCATGATCACACACGAGGTCTTCAACCCCTTATACATTCTATTCCTAAAAACTTTAAAAGGGAGGTTGTAGATGCATATGTTTATCATAAACATTGTAAGTCTCGATGTGTGAATCTTGAGGTAGGATGATAAAGATTGGTGTTGGAGGGGAAACCACTTCACCATCTTAAAGCACGATTCTGAGGTTTCCCAACAATGAGCTTTTGACCAAGAACTAGCACTTTCAGTAGACAACATGAAGTCTTGTCTAAACTGCCCTTATAAATTGAGTATAGAGATATAATTATGAATATATTCCTTCGGGTATTCTTGTCACTAACCATTTCAGATCAAAAGCAAGAAGAATGAAGGATGATGGTGCAAGGTAAGTCCAACCAATTATTATGCAGCATTTAGATCACATCCATCTAACTTGATCTTGCCTTGCAAGAATTCAAGTGTGGGGATATGCTTCCCTAAAAAAAAATCTCATGCCATGTTGCTAATCTTGGTTGTTTCTACCTTTAAGCCATGCTCAACTTGCCATATAACAATCATGCTCTTTCATCTCTTCTTGAATAATGAATCTCTACAATGCCTTCATGCTACCTATGCTTGCTATAGTATGCTTAAGGTTTGAAGTATTTTCATACATCTCTTAAAAGAAGCATGGTGCTTAGTTTAGGAGTGTTGATCTTACTTCCAAAGGCCTTTTAAATTAAGTGTGATGTTTAATTTAGAATGTCTTCCTGAATCAAATTAGACGTGGTGTCTAGGTTGGTTCTTGAACTGAAAGTATGCTTTAGAAGACACTGGATATTTTGTTGGACTAACCCCTGCAGGTAATTCTAAAATCCAATCTGGGTAAGTCAAGAGATGAATTCAAATTAGAGATGAAGCAAGGCACACGATGAACTCCAATAACTTTGCACATTGAAGACACAACTCATTCATCATTGATGGAAGGACTGTAAGTATTAAAGATCATTCACTTTGTCTTCAACTGCAAGTTACCTTTGCCTTGAACCATGGTTGCATAAAACATGAGAAAAAAACTATGCTAAGATAATCCTAAACCCATCTTTCTAATAGCATAGAGCTAATGCACATAATTTAGAGACAACAACCCCTCATTCAAATCGGTATATTCCTTCAGGTATGTGTTGTCCACTAATCCTGTGCAGGCTTAAAAATCCAAAATAGCAAAGAGCAAAAAGATGGCACGACAAAAAGAGCACCATCTAGGAACAAGAGGAACTATGAACCGAGATGTGAGGTTGACCAAACAAGGAAAGCATTGAGCAAAACAAAAGGACCATCAAGAGTCATCTACTCTTTGTCACATGGTGTCATCGTGCTCCAATGATGAAGATAACATCCAAAGGTAAATGGTCACTACTTAAAATGCTTCTCCTTGGTTTTGGTATGAACATGAATAAAGAACTTAACATGTTTGAGTAATAATTATCAATGATTAATCCTAATTAACTCAATATGTCTAGTTCTTTAACTTGTTCATAGCATCGCTATCTTGATTTGTAGTCTTAACCAAATAAGCTAAAAAGTTGCACATCTTATGCTTGGAAGATGATAGTCATGATCATGTAAAGACTGACACATCATGTACAGATAGATAATCCTTCCTTGGGTTAAGCACTTCAACTCTTGTAGCCTAATGAACTTAAATGTTACATCCTTGCTCAACCTTCTGATCCTACCCCTCATGATAATGTTGAACAAAGCACATAATATCAACCCCATGTTGTTCAACGTGACTAAGGACAAGAGAAGTGGAATAGAAGTTTTGGTTCTGCTGGTGTTTTCCCACCAGTAGAGCCCATGCACTTGATCTCTGCCTTGTCTCCATGAGCAGGACACACTTTAAGCGAAGTGTGGGGGAGTCAATTTCCTACTTTGTACAAGAGGAGGTTCTGGACCTGTCAAAGCAAAATCAAATCTCAAAATCAAGATGGGTTAAGTAGAAGAAGGTGACACATCATAAAGGGCATCAGCACCGAATCTTAATCTTCACCGAAAGAGCTAGCTTGGAGAAGAAGCACTCCCATGCACCCAACCAAAAGAAACTCCACGTCATCAGCGTTGGAGGAATCAACAAGAAGGGAAAAGTCTTGTTCGGAAGGCCTTAAAATCTAAACCCTTGCCGTGAGGAATCTTCATTGACATCACTCGAAGTACACCTTCCCAACACACAGCTAATCACTGTGTGGAGGAAGCAACTTCTTGTTGGATGAGATCGAGATTCCCAGCTACACTTGCTCTTATAAGCATGAGCTCCACCGCAAGGACTGCTCAGCTTCAATGCTCAACCACGACAACAACCAGCTTTGGGGAAGGCATCCCCTAGGTACCCAGGTAAGTGTACCTACGTGATTATCGAGTCAGTCATAAAAAAATACCAAAAATATGTGAGCACATGAAGGTTCACCATAGTATCATAAGAAAACTTAAAAATACCAAAAATATGTGGACACATGAAGGTCCATGCTTTTTAGAGTCTTTAGAGTCTTTTATAGTATGAGTATTAAAAATGTAAAATCCAATAAAAATGTTAGTATATATATGAGTCAATAAATAGGCAAGCCCTGAAGATGATCCCTAAAGATGAAAATGGTGAAAAACTGCTCTGTCATAACACCTTTGAAGTGCTTAGTTTTTGGACATAAGTTTTCCCAAGTTTTGGCTTTAACTGTTTTGACATGAAGATTTGCTCTGAGCCTGAAACTTGTGGGTTGCATATGCTTGAACTAAGTCTAGGTAATTGATTGATCTGATTGAAAAAATTTGAGCTGCTATTTATCTTGTTCTGAGTGACACTAGAGTTCTGGAGATTTATCTTTTGAAAAATACAAAACCCTACATGATGAGTTCCTGTATGACAAAGCTTATATTCTCACTAGAGCCAAACATGATGAGATAGGCTAGAAAAACTTCCACATATATGCTGCTTGTCTTACATTGAGTTTTGTCAACCTTTGTGACCCTTGTGAGAGATTTGTCATGCTCTTGAATCAAGATCCACATACACTCCACCTTCATATGCACTACTCTACACTAGAGTAGGCGCAACAACATCCATTCCATCTACACCCATCCAAAAATGTTTTGCTCCTATACTAGGAGAGAACACCAAAAATATTTCCATTAGATAGCCACCCAATAAATGCTCCAAGTTCTTGATTGCTATCTCTCAAAAATATTTTGTGCCGAAAGGAGTATCATGAGCTATGCAAAAGTTATCATAGAAAACCAAGGGAGCTAAAAAAAATTTGGACAAGTATCCAAGAGCAATGGGTACATAGATGCCTGCCTCCCTAATGAAAAAAAGAAAAAAATAAGATAGCTCATACTCTCTGGCCAAGTTCTAAATTTCAAAAGAGAGATATCTTCAAGGAGCATAGTAGAATTAGGTTCCACCACATATCCACCATATCCATACACTTGCACATCTTGATTCGATTGTATGACTTGTTTCTCCGTGGATCCATTGTTTGACTTGACAACATATGCATCGCAAGTTTGCTCTTTCAAGTTTTTCTCCTTACCTATGAGCTCCATATAAGCCTTAATTATAGGATAAAAAGAAAGGCAACCATCACTACTGCCTTGCTGAGAATCCACAAATACCACATACACTGAGAGAATTGAGAGTGTCATACATGGGAAACTCTGAGTTTTATTTAAAAACCTCTAAACCCCCCAGAATGATAGTTGAACAAAGTGCTTGAGACATAGTGCTTGGCTGGATCTTTTTGTCTTTTGATTGCTCAAGACCCAAGTAAGAGCTGATAAGCCCCATGGTCAAAGGTAACATGAGTAAGTTTAATAGTCAGCTCAGTTATTGCTTAAGCTTGCAGGAGAATTTTTGTCTAAATGCAGGTATACTTCTGAGGAGTTACATCAAGATGGCTACAACGCTTAAACTTATACATATCTTTTGATAAGCTTTCTGAGCTTAGCTTTGCTAAGGGACTAGCAAAGGTTAAGTGTCGGGGTATTGTTGACGGCTATTAATGACCAAATTTACCCATCAACTAACTTCTAAAAGAGGCACATTGGCGATCACCAACATAGACTTAGGGTTTACAGCGATGGAATTCCACGAGTTTTTGGTGAATCCTTGTTTTTACGTAGGTACATATCGGAAAAAGCTATCAAAAGGACCAATGTGACAGATTGCAAGCACCTCAAATGATGAATTGGAATACACCATTGCGAAGAGCTCGTTGAGATGATCGAAATGGACATATCATTTGCCATTTTTGGAGTTCCGGATGAAAAGATATGAATTCCACCGCGGGGGCTGCACTAGAAGACTCCGAGGCGCGGCGAAGACACCACGGCGAAGCGGACCGCGAACGGCCCCGAGCCAAACCGGCGGTCTGGCCCCGGACCAGCCGGTGCTTCTCTACCGGCCAAACAGGCCCCGGCTTCGGCCCACGTGCTCCACCGCCTTAGGGTTTCAATCTTAGCCGTCCGCCAAAAGTCGGTTTGATCCAAGGGCTCACGTTCATCCCACCGGGGCTATAAAAGGAGGGCGGGGACCCCCCCCCGGGGCATCACACATTCATTTGTAATTCTCTCAAACCCTAATTGAGAGGTGTCCCTCGAATGGATAACCTCTCTGGGGCCAGCCATCAAGAGAAGATTAGTCCTCTCTAGGATCTAGTCTTTAGATAATAGTGAGATAGAGAGTGAGGGAAGAGTTAGGAGGAGGTGCCGGCCTGTCGGTGCCCTCTCTACGGCTTGTACCTTGGTGGGATCAAGCTCTACTTCAGCTTGCACCTGGGATGTCTCTGGTAATCAACTTCTAATGCGAGTAAGTTCTTGCCTTTATTGTTTATCTGGATCACGACTCTCTTTGAGTGCTTTATTCTCTTCCTAGGGGGAGTAGAGTATTATCGTAGGTGTAAGCAAGGTGCTTAGGCTTAGGATAATCGTGGATGCACCCTGCATTCTGGATTTGGTGGTAGCTCGCGGAGGTGACTTATAGCTCCGTTGAATCTTATTTATCCCACTATCCCGTTTGTTGGCCAAGTAGGACACGGTTGCTAAGGAGATCAACATCCTATGTTGGTGTCTCTCCTTATGTAATGTCCCCAGTTAGCAATATAAGACATAGACTTGCCCAAGTTAGAAGAAATGAACCATAGTTATCCTCTCTACTCTCCTATTATCATCAACCTTGATTGCTACGCTCAACCCCATTAATTATTGCCCCAGTTCTACCTTAGTTCTATCTAAATCTATTCTCTACTTTCACCTTATTGCTACCCCTAGTTAAGTTAGACCATAG
>JADLZL010005716.1:0-129478 GCA_015844335.1 Chrysopogon serrulatus | reverse complement strand
TTTTACCCCCCTCTAGCCATTTAGGACCTTTCAGCAAGTACGTAAGAAACATTTTATGTAAGATGGACTACTATGTTCTTGGCTTTGCAACAACTACTAGTATTTCTTTTTTTCGCGAATGATGATCTTGAGCGGCTCTAAAAAGGCATATCGGGTTCAACATCTTACGTATTCCTTCGAGTCCTAGAAGCTTTTTGTTATCTTGTTTTGTGCACTTCTTTGCAATCCAATTACCTAAACGAGGGCCCGGTTTGCTGCCATTCTAAACTAGGGGCAATATGAAGAGTTATTCTGAACCTAAATAAACTTGCCACGTAAGTAGATGAGGTGTCAATTGTAGTAAAGGAAAACTGGCCAAGTCAGCAAGTTTCGTATTCCGTATGCATTAAAGGTGAAATCTGAACCGATTTAGCAAAAGAAGAGGGTTAAGTAAACCCTTTGTTACTTTAGGGCATCATGCAAACTTACTCTATATATGGATGTAGTAATTTGGATTTTTTTCCTATCTTTTATTTGTGTAATATCAAATTTTGTAGCTATTTGCTAGGATGCTCCGGTTATTGGCTATAATTTTAAAGAGATCGTAGGGCACTCGGCTGAGCGCGTTGTTTGTTTCAAACATTTCTACTTTAATTATAAAGATTTGCCAATGTCATCCAAGTATGCCATCTCATCAGAATCGGTGCCTAGTAGAGCGTGGGAGTACGAGGTCATGTATAGGTCTCGAACTAGGCCTGAGGATAGAAAGAAAAGATTGATCTGATTTGAGGGATTAGGGTTTTGCGAGCGAGTTTGACGTTGCTAATTGGGTTGGATACAGGAGCCGTGCGGACTGCATAGAGAGAATTGGGTTGGATGATTATACGTTGTGGGTATTCCATGACAAAGGTACTTCCTCAATCCAAATTATGTTTGATTTTTTTACACTAAATTTGACTATTCGTCTTATTCAAAAAAATTGTATAAAATTTTTATTTCTTTTGTCGTGGCTTGTATAATTAATAAAAATTCTTCAAAAATAATTAGATTTAACTATGTTTGTGCAAATCTTGTAAATAAAACGAGTGGTCTTATAGTTTTGGGCGGAGGAAGTAGTATCTATTATTTACCGCAAATGAGTTTTCCAACCACTTGCCACTTGGGATCACGGTTTTTCTTACCGATCGGTAATCGGCCGGTAAGGCGATTCTGGAATCCTTACCGGTCCGCACTGTTCGGTTTTGGGCCAGACAAACCGTTAGGGTTTTTTCAAATTTGAAATTTGAATTTGAAAAATAAAAAATTCTAAAAAAATTTATAAAAATAGTTCATGATTTATAGAATTCAATGGTGTCAAATTTTTTTCAAATTTGAGTTCATTTAGTATTTATTTTGACCTTTGCAAGTTTGAAAAAAAAAAAAAAAAAGAAAAAGGCCAAGGCCCATTAAAGCCCATCAAATCATGAAGGTCGAAAAAATATACTAAACGCACTCAAATTTGAAAAATTTTGACATCATTGGATTCTATAAATCATGAAGTATTTTTAAGAATTTTTCTAGCATTTTTTTTAAAACATTTTTTATTTTTCATTTGAAAAATTTTGACATCATTGGTTCTGACCCAGGTAACCGGTTCTTCTACGGCGTTTGGTCTAACCGACCGGTAAACCCGTTCTTACCGTTTGAACTACGCCCGGCTTCGAAATTCAAATTTGAAATTTGAATTCATCCGGTATAAATCGGTAACCGGTTCTTACCGGCGATAAGCCGTTACCGGTGGCCGGCGGTTTGGTTGTCCGAACGGTAAGTAAAACCCTGCTTGGGATATGCTAACCTCTGAGCGGCCTCGATCTGGTTCGTTCAAACTTGACCGAACGGCAGCCATTAGCCAATGGCGCCTCCTCCTCCTTGCCGGAGCCGCCTCGCCGGCGAGTGGCGACGCTGCCGCCGCTTCAGACTGTCACGCGGCTTCTCGCACCACGTGCTGCCCCTACCCTACCCAGTACCCACACTCCACTCCAGTCTACCCAATCCCAAGCTTGATCTCGTGCAGTGCACTCCTCTCCCTTCCCCTTTCCTCCTCTCCTAGGGTTAGCAAGCTTGATCCCGTACGCCTGCTTGGGTGTCTGACCGCACCGGCGCCGAGATGGTAGCCGCTGCGGCGGCGGTGCGGCCGGTGTCCCTCCGCCGCCTCGACGCTCTCCTCCGCGCTCCTGTGCCCTGCGGCCTGACCACCTCCCGCATCGCCGCACCCTTTACCCGCCGCACAGGTACTAAGTGGCTCTTATCTTTTGATGTTCCCCTGAAACGCTCGTATGCTTCAAATTTCGGTATCGGATCGGCATTTGCTGCAACGCTATTTCGGTTGTGCCATCTTCTAGCTTATGAACGAGTATTCAAAATGCCTGGTTGGAGCTAGGCAAAATTCCGTGACATAAGATTCAAAATGCCTGGTTGATTGAAGTGCAGCCAAATAAGCCTTTAGGGCTGTTTGGATCCCACGAATTGAAACCAATTTCTAGAAAATGCTCCTCATCATTATTAGATTACTTTCCAATTCCTCTCAATTCCTGGGAACCAAACAAGGCTTTAGAGTAATCTAGGGGCAGGGCTTTCAAGGCCACTGGTTTCCTGGTTATTTTACACTGTCAGGTTGCTAGGCTTTTCAATTGGTTATTTTTTTCAAATGAGGCCTGGAAGCTCATTTGGTCCAAGAACATGCCAGTTTTCTCAGATTTTTTTCCGCGTGTTGTGTGCATACTCCCTCTTTTTCTGAGTGATAGCTAGTAGTAGTAGCTGCTTCTGTGAAGCATACTCGTGGATTGAGATAGAAACTACACAATTACACGAACTCTACACTGCAGGTTAAAGAAGATGTTGCCCCTAGACTGTTATCAAATGGAAATGCACTCGTCACAGCATCATTTGTGAAAAAAACTTGAAGAAACGAGAATTCAAACGACAGACTTGTTAACTGCCATCCATTAATGTTTCTCAGCCACAAAACTCAACTGACCTTTCTCCTCAATCAAGGGAGCTACCATACTGGCAGTAGCAGCTGGAACTATTTGGCAAGTTCTAGACACACACAGCTGGCAAGATCAACTAGCAGAGCACTTCTTCCTCATTCATCAGTTTGTGATACAGTGGCATCTTTAAAATTAATTTAATAAAAGCATTCACAACCTTGTCCACCAAACTGGTGCATTGTGCAAGCCTGGTACCTAGCTGCTGCAGCGATGAAATGGCATGTCTGCGTTGCCACCGACTGGCAAGGCCTATTTATGTGTTGTGTGAATCCTCCTAGCTCGCCACAAAGCAGCTATCTACAAGGAAACCTATCTAGTCATAACAAACCCTAGTTCTGCGTCATGGAGAATGTGGGCAAAGTACATCTGATTAAGGAGAATGCTATTAGAAGAGGTAGATATTGAAGACGTCACCTGTGGACTGGATTTGGTAAAAAGGATTTTTTTTTTTGATAAACATAAATGGGCAATTCGATTTCGGCTTCCAAACAAGAGCTACAAGCATTGTTTTTTTTTTTTTTTTTGCTCACCAAGTTGTTGAGTTGTTTATGAAGTTTCCCTAACAGTTTTTTTTTTTTACGCTCTACAAGTTCCACACAAAATACAATCCATACTCCAAGTTTTTTGTTGATATTTTTTTTTCTTTTTCTTTTTCCAAACGGGATCTTCCCATTTCCATTTCACGACAAACGGAAATACAAGAGTTTGGTAAGAGTTTAAGATAGAGACAGTCATAGGAGAAAGAACTGACTACGCATCCACCATCAGATGATAACGGCTAGCAGCTATATCAACTACCCAACCGGATAAAGAAACAGAACTTCAGAACATTACGCTAAAGCCATCAGGCAACAAAAGCAGAACAGCTATCTAGCAAGACATATTGACGTCTACTTCAGAAAGGATGGCCTTCAACTTCAGCTTCCCGAGTTGGAGGGGTCATCAGGTCTGATGCGCTTGAGCTCTGCAGGTGCAATTTTGGGGGGTCAGAAGATCAGCCGCCACTCTGAGCATGGTGTTGACCCCATTGATGAGCATCTCCCTGTCCACTTCTGCATAAAGACCTGTCCAGAATCTCATTAGCGCCGCTGCATGACAAATCACCTCAATGGGGTTTTTTATTATCACTGCATCAAAGCATGCTTTATTTCGTGCTTTCCAAATAGCCCAACAAAGAGCTGATATCCCCCACATATGAAATCTTTTCCCTTCACTAAACCAATGTTCACACCAGATCCAACACTGATCCAGTGAGGAAGGAATATTATTAGCCCCAAGACATTTAGCAACTACTATCCAAATCGATTTACTGGTTGGACAAGTGAAGAATAGATGATCAATGTTTTCCTCCTGATCACAGAACACACACTTGGTGTCCCCTTTCCATTTTCGTTTTGTGAGATTATCTCTAGTTAACAAGGCATTATTGGTTAGAAGCCACATGAAAATTTTTATTTTCTGTGGTACTTTCCCTTTCCAGATGTGCCTAAAACAGGAGCCCTGTTCACTACTAGTCATAGCATCATACAAAGATTTTGCTGTGTATTTCTTAGTTTTGCTCAAGTTCCAGAAAACCTCATCATTTTCCTCTTGAAGTGTAAAAGACCTTACATCCTCAAGAATCAGCTCAAGACATGTTTGCAATTCATCAGTTAACCATCTGGAAAAAGATAATTGTACCTTTCCAGTTTTAATATCGGCTACCATGGCATCCTTTTGCTTATTTAACAGAAAAAGGACAGGAGCTATCTTGAATAAGGGTTTATCATACAGCCATGGGTCATACCAGAATCTAACTCCTTTACCATCTGGAAAAAGATAATTGTTGATATTTTTTGTTTGTGCAAAAAGGTGGTTTATCATCAATTTCCTTGTTTAGGATCTTCATAAACCATTATTACCTGTAAAGGGGACATAGGTTCCAAGACAATGGAATTGCCATTGCCTGACAACAGATCTGTCTATTTTCCTTTTTCATTAAAACTGACATATTCTTGGGACTAGAGAACCGTATCTAACTTCTTGAGTTTGTGCAGCCTGTTATAATTCATAATTGTGATTTGGTAAAGTACACCTGTTATTGTGAGCAAACATTGAAAAAAAAAGGTTCCTTTAGGAAGTCAGGGGCATCTTTTTCTTTTGTTTGAAGAGGTTCCAATCATTTAGCCCCTCCAAAGAAATAGATGGCTTCAGTGTCTGCTATGTAACTGGCAAAGTTATGTAAACATAATTTGGTTGTTAGTAAAACCAGTCTGACAAAATTTCATTCTTTGTCAGCAGATTCCATGAAGATTTCTCAACTCCAATTAACAGCTACACGATTTTCAAAAGAGAATAATTCTGGCGAGGATGACGAGGTCCTTTCTGAACTCAGAGATAAGGTTACTTACAAAGTAAAATACCTCTATGCTAATAGTCTTAGACTCTTAGTACAAAACCTTACTATGATGCCTACTACAGTGGGATGCAATGGAGAACAAGTCCTCTCTTGCCTTGTATGGTGCTGGAGCAATCCTCACTATCTGGATATCCTTGGTTGTAGTCAAATCTCTCGACTCTGTCCCATTGGTATATAGCTAGCTTATCTTGCTATTTCCACTTACTTGTGTTTGTTCCCTAAGACCATGATGCTATTCATATTGTTATTTACCCTTTTTTTTACCTTTTTTTTTTGTTCCCCTGCCACGATATGTAGCTCCCAGGCTTCCTGGAGCTAGTGGGGCTCAGCTACTCTGGATGGTTCGTGTACCGGTACCTGCTTTTTCAGGTAATCTTAAAAGTTAAAACCATTTAGGTTGGCTGTGAGACTTCTTTTCCACTATTTAACACGAGTTTCTCAAGTTCAAGTTGTCCCTTTGCTTTGGACACCTAAAAGGCTGCTGGCAGAAGGCCAGAACTGTGGAAGATGCGCAGCTTGAAATTAAGAGGTTGCACAGATCAAGCTGTCCACTGTCCATGCCTGACATGTCTAGCAGATACTCAAACAGCTGGCTAGTATGCTTTGTCAAAGTTAGATGCAGTGTCCTTTGCATTTTGTTTAATCTGGAGAAAATTCACATAGCCTTTAAAATGCAAATAATTTATGTTGAATATGCCCTGCTGCAATGATTTGTAACACAGAGAACTGATTTTCGCCTTGTTTGGATTGCAAATAAGTTGCAATTTTAAGTACTGTAGCGTTTTGTTTGTATTTGGTAAATATTGTCCAATTGTGGCCCAACTAGACTCAAAAAAGATTCGTCTCGTGATTTACAACTAAACTGTGTAATTAGTTATTTTTTTTACTTACATTTAATGCTCCATATATGTGGGTATAAATTGATGTGATGGAGAGAGAGTGGAAAAACTTGCGTAAATTTGAGGAAACCGAACAAGGCCTTTGTACATTTAGAATATCAGGCTTTGGTTCTGACTTTTTTTTCTTGCAGGAGAATCGGAAAGAATTGGCCGAGCTTATCGATGATACAAAGAGAAGGATTATTGGCGATGATGATTAACTGTTTCCTGGTTTGTAATTCTATTGATGGAACATTGTAGGCTTCCACTCTTAATTAGTGCCAGTCGATTTAGAAACGTCCTGGATTTATTCAGATTAAAGCAGTGATTAAAGAGCTATGAGGTATGGCTTTCCACACCTCCAGTGCCATCTGCAGTTGAGCAAGCTATTTGCTGAATCTTCTTATTCAGCATGGCCTGGAAAAATTCTTGTATTCTCCTTATATTCAGCTAGCTATAAGGTATGGCCTTCCACACCAAGATGTACCTCCAATTTAGCATGGTCTAGAAAAATTCTTGTATTCTCCATATATTCCGCTGTGGTTCCTCTCACAAATTCTTTGCGCTGCCCGCCCTAGCCAGAAGTTAGCAGTACAATTGTGATAACATGTAAAATTATCTGAAACAAAAACGGATGCACTTTTTTCCGCACTTGGTCAAACATGATGCACCTTATTATAAGCTTATATTGCTATATATCGAATCATTAATTTATTTGCTATATATCGAGTCATTAATTTATTACCAGCACAGTATGTACAACTTGTTTGCTTTCCGTGCTGCTCTGAGTTTGCCGGCTGGGCTGGTGAGAGTGAGACCAACCAGCTGCATGCTCCCGGCTGATCCCCATATCTTTGCCGTACGAACGCTGCCAAAGACGTGCCACATGTGGATTTGCATCCTGTACCCATCACCCTCCGGATTGCATCGGCGAGATGCCATCCCTTTCCGCGCCGAGATGGAACCAACGTGATGTGTCAAAGGCTGGACGCGATCGTGCCGCACGGCGAGATGTCACCCGTGACGGCGACCTCTGGCGACGCCGATGCACTGCACTGCTGGCTGGCTGGCTGGTGGATGGTGTGGTGTGGGCTGCTGCAACTTGCCAGCGGGAAGCGTGTTGTTTCTTTGACAAAAACTTGTACGGCGCCATCTTGATATCTTATCAGAGACGATTTCGTTTTCCGTTTATTTATTTAGGAGCGTCTAAATTGGGAGGCGTAGGTTCGACCTGGGAAACAACTTCTTTAGATATTTGCCAAGCTGGATGTCATGTCACCGTATTTTTCACACCATTAAGTCATGCCCTCTGAGAAAGTGGCTTTTTAGGCAACTAATAATTTCGATGTCCAAATGCAGGCTTCTCGTCAACCCTGGCAACCGAAAACATAATTGTATCTTTTAAAGGGAAAAAAAGATTGCTATCTGCATGATCTCCGGCATTTCGCTTTGGAAGAGAAATGATGGTCTATACAATTAGTTGGAATAACTTTTCCTGTGCAGCACCATGTGCAGGTGCCGCTGATCCAGCTGTGCATGTTGCTCAAGTTCTGAGATACCCTCATTTGGAACCGTCGGATCAGGAACTAACAATCACTTGATTACCCGATGAATCACAAGCCTTTCTGCCGACCGTGCCCGGTGCTTTTATTTAGCACAATAATGCAGGACTACTACTACAACACATGTGTTTCCACTTCCTAAACCGGACATACTTCTTACGTCCTAAAAAGAATGACGTTTTGGGTGTTCGTGTCACAAGTTTGACTCGATTTGCATAAAATACGTACAATATTTATATCTCTAAATAAATTTGTTAAAAAACTAGATCTAAAGATCTTTCCAATAATACTAATTATGATACTAATCGATGAGAAGCGAGAACGTCATATTTTTTTTTTTAGAACGGAGGGAGAATCCTTGACAAGAAAAATGACTGATCATTGGCAACCAGGGCGGACCCACATGTCATAGGCCCGAGCTCGACTTTTTTTTTTTGCCATTTCGCGGAGCCCGAGGGGCGAGGTTCGCATGGGATATTCCCACCGACCACGTACACGGAGCCGCCCATCACACTGGATCATCTTTCCCCTCACCCAATGACACATGGGTCCCACAAGTATTCCTCCCCCGCGTGTCAGAGGCTCCCGCATTCCCCCCACGCCTTCCGCGAGGTTGGGTGTGACGGTGTGCCATTGGCTTGCTGACCGTCGCCTCGCGCTCGCGTCCTGCTATAAAACGTCCCCACGCTGATTCGCCCCGTCCACCACAGCACCCGCAGTTCCCCCGACCGCACACCGTTCCGCCGCGCACAACGCCCGCAGCCAGCCCCGCGCCAGGAGGTTAGGGTTCCCGATTTCTGTTGTTTTTTTTGAGAAATTAATCTTGCGTGCTGTCCTACTTGATCTAGTTGCGTGTTCGTGCTACGGGAGATGCGGTAGTGCTGCGAGTTGTCTCCCCCACTTTTTTTTTCTCCCCTTCTGATCTGAATTTTTCGGGACGTGTTCTGCGCTGCGGCTAGATCCGCTTTGTCTCGGGTGGTGCTCGGTGGGGTTGTTGTTGGAGCTCGATCCGCGAGATCTGAGGCTTAGAGCGCACGGGGCGCGTAGATCCGCCTGATTTGGTAGTAGTTTGGTGCGAGGACTGACTGCTGAGAGAACCTTTTGGGTTTCGTTCCCCCTTTTGGGGTTAGCAACCGTGCCTCTGTTATCTGTTGGAGGCTTGGAGCGGGGGACTCGGATTGAATGCGGAATCTCTGGAGTGTGGAGTAGTGTGTGCGTGAGGTGGATATTTGATCTGGATGTGCACGTGCCTTCACGGTTGGTGTATTGAACATGAAGGGTAGTTGTATCTGTTGCTGCTAGGTGTAGGATGTGATTTCTCGATTTATGTAGTGATAGGTGCGTGGCATTTTTTGGGGCATTTTTTACCTGTTTTATGGAATTATGGTTGGGTGACCTGTTGATATGGGGTTTTGAATGATGATGAATTCTTGTTCAATTAAATCATTAGAAGATAACCTTGACAATGTTAGATCTGGTTGGTCCTTGTCAGTGATCTGTTAGGCAGTAGGGTAGATACGTTAGTTCTGTCTGATTGCTGAATTTGATGGACTTGGGGATCACCACAGAATGAACAGATCATATTTGCTTCTTTGTGTGGCGTCTGTTATTGCAATTTTTTTAACCTGAATGGTGGGTGCTGTAAGCTCATGTTGGATTAGATGGCACTTCTTGTCTGGCTGTGTTACTGGTTCAGTCAGGTTTGTGTGACCCGTTCATATCTCCCAAAAATGCTATTAATAAGATTGTTCTTAGCAAACATGAAGAGGTGCTTATTGGCTTAAGTTTGAGTTTAATGGCCAGCCATGTGCTTCACATATATTCATTTTAGGTGACATTTTGTACTCTTTCAGGCGATGGCTTATTAGTCTCCTTTTGTTGCAGTAAGTTTGTTCTCTTATCAACATGTCGAGGGAGGAGAATGTTTACATGGCCAAGCTGGCTGAGCAGGCCGAAAGGTATGAGGAGATGGTTGAGTATATGGAGAAGGTGGCTAAGACCGTAGATGTGGAAGAGCTCACTGTGGAGGAGCGTAACCTCCTGTCTGTTGCCTACAAGAATGTGATTGGGGCTCGCCGTGCTTCATGGCGCATTGTCTCTTCCATTGAACAGAAGGAGGAATCCCGTAAGAATGAAGAGCATGTGAACCTTATCAAGGAATACCGTGGGAAGATTGGGGCTGAACTGAGCAACATTTGTGATGGCATCCTGAAGCTGCTTGACTCCCACCTAGTGCCTTCTTCTACCGCTGCTGAATCAAAGGTCTTCTACCTCAAGATGAAGGGTGACTATCACAGGTTGGGCTGGATGTAATGCAAGATTATGATGTGCAATCATATCTGTATAATCTGAAGAAACCAACAGATTTCTTAACTTCCTGTTCTTCTTAACTATGGCAGGTATCTTGCAGAATTTAAGACTGGTGCTGAGAGGAAGGAATCTGCTGAGAGCACGATGGTGGCCTACAAGGCTGCTCAGGTTTGTTCATTTTTTCTCTTCTGATAATATGACTATCTCTAGGGTGGTTGCTTTATTTCCATATCCTATAGGATACAAGCTCATTGCGTTGAATGCTTACTGTTAGTCTTTAAAACTGTTTTCTTATGAAGTTTTATTCTGCTATGTATTGTGTAGGACATTGCTCTGGCAGAGCTGGCACCTACCCATCCGATAAGGCTTGGGCTTGCTCTTAACTTCTCAGTGTTCTATTACGAGATTCTGAACTCCCCAGACAAAGCTTGCAACCTCGCAAAGCAGGTTGGAATCACATCTACTTTTCTACTACATACATTCATTTTACTGTTTTAGGGTTGAGGGTTGTTTGTGTATTTGAGCTTGAGCAGGAAAAAAAAAATCCAAAAGTGCCTTTTAACTGTAAATTATAGAATTGTTCAGTATATCAGGAGCTTTTTATTGCTTCTCATATGACAAACTTTTGCCCTTACATTCTCATTGCAATTTGACTACTAGATATCTTGATCCCTGTGACTGTATAGGTCATATAGTTTCTTATAGTAATGCTACCTCATATGATAGTTTCTGATTAGAAATGCTACCTCTGTTATGATGAGCTGCTGATCTTCCATGTTTCCACATTTCTAGACAGGCTTGCTTCTAGTAGTTTTGTGCCATTCTGCCCTGTTATTGGTAGATTCTTGCTTTTTATCAGGCATTCCCCCTTTTAATAGGATTCTTCATGTTCTATTGGATTCTGGTCATACTCGGGCACATTAATTATCTAGATGATAATGATGATTTGTGTTTTACAGTTTTGAGTATCTAAGTTCATTTGTGGTAGCTAGCAGGCATTTGAGTCGGTTGCCTGATCATTTTAACATTCATATTGTGCCTTAGTCCTTGTGCCACTGGAACTTGATAATTGATAATGATTGCCTTATTTTTGCAGGCATTTGATGAAGCTATCTCTGAGTTAGACACCCTTGGGGAGGAGTCATACAAAGATAGCACTTTGATCATGCAGCTCCTGAGGGACAACTTGACCCTTTGGACCTCTGACCTCACGGTATTTTCTTCTCCCAAAATAAATCTAATCTTCTTCTGCTTGTCTATTCTTATCTGGTGCTAAAAATTTGTACCTGGTATGTGCAGGAGGATGGTGCTGATGAGGGCAAAGAAGCCCCGAAAGGCGATGCTGGTGAGGGACAGTAATCTCGGAGAGCGCATGTTGTTCGAGCCCATTGTTTTAGATGCTCTATGCTGTCGAAGCTGTGCCGTGCCATTATTGTAGCTGATTTCGTCTCCCCTCACTTCTTTTTCCCTGTATTAGTAGGCTGGTAGTGGTCGAATTAGTTCCCATTGCTTCGTGTTGCCGCTAGTTGGCACTAGGTCCGTGTGGACTGGTATTGTTCCCCTGGATTTGACAAGCATGTCTGTGGTCGCTCTAGCGTTTTATTGAGCTTTGAAGTCATTGCATTCATTTTGGTTGCTATCTGTTATTCGCTGGATCTTGGATGCGGTTTAACCTGTTGGTTATGGATCTCCGGGCCGCCCTGGTCTCTGGCCAGCTAGAGATTGCCGAAGCTCTGAAGCAATGTATGTAGAAGAAAATAAAAATCGTGCAAACAACTCCTATTAGGAAAAGTGAAAACCACGCAAAAGCAGTTACGTAGTGTTTGGACACAGTATTTTTGGAGTCTTAGATAGAGAGCCACAATGGTTTTGTGAAATGCTTAAATTTTAGATTTTAGAGTGACATGAAGTGTTTGGGTGCTACAAACTCTGATTTTATAAATATGGCATTGTTGAGACTAGTCTCTTCTTGGTATGTACATAATACTACAACCTCTAAAACAAGACTAAGGTCAGTGTACAGGCCCCTAAACCTGTTGTAAATTATAAGCAAAATACAGGCACCAAAGAAAATGTGTCCGTATGGAGTTGTGAATGAGTTTAGGGCCTTATTAAAGTTTAGAAGCTGAAGCCTGAAGTTAAGGACAATACTTTAGATCTCTTAGACCTCTTTAGCTTATTTTTGTGGTCTAAAATTTATGAGATGGTCTAAATTTTGGATAACATGTTGGACCTTCTGTTTAAAGCCTTGAAGAGATAAAATGGTGTGAAGTCTAGTGGTTTAGCTTACAATGAGATCCAAACATACCCTTGTGATGTTATGTGAGATGTAGTATGTAGTATGTGCGTATACCATGGACTAGACATAATGCATAACATTATTTTTGTTTATGTAATAAGTATCATTGCCGATTTAACCTACAACCACCATAATTTTTATAGAGTTAAATGCACCAAAGGTACTCAAAACACATTTAGGACCATGAACTAGATCTCTAAACTTGTAAGGATATGTCACTTGGAGGTCCACGATCTCTACAAATGCATTTATAGATTCCAAAACTTATAATGGGTGTGTCACTTAGGTCCATAAACAAATATTATTTTTTATATTTAATAATATAGTTATGAATTTAATCTTTATGTATCATTAATAATTTAAAATTAATATTAAGATTATTTATGGATATACAATTAAATAGGTTTTATGCATTAATAATGCATAAAACCTATTTAATTGTATATCTATAAATAACTTTAGTATTAATTTTAAATTATTAATGGTACATAAAGATTAAATTAATTTGAGTATTTTTGTAATTTACTGATTTAGTTAATCCTAATATATTTTTCTTTTTTAAATTATTTTAATACTTTAGTTTATTTATTTATTGATGATGCCATATTAAATATTATTTTTATGTTTTCATAACTATATTATTAAATATAAATATAATATTTATTCGTGGATCTAAATGACACACCCTTACAAGTTTAGAGATCCGTAAATATATTTTCGAGTTTGTGGATCTAAGTGACATATTGTTATAAATTTATAGACCTAGAAGTATGCGTTTTGAAAGTTTGTGGATCTAAATGACACACCCTTTACAAGTTTGAGGACCGTTAGTGCATTTAACTCATTTTTATATAAAAGTTGAACCAATCACTACTAAACTTTGAGCTACTCGCTCCATTATCTTTTATAAGACCCACAAAAATTTCAAGAGTCAAACTTTAAAATCTTTGACTAATAATTTAGGTAACAATTTTAATTATTCTGTTATAAACTTGATATGGTTAGATTGAAGACTAAATATACTATCTAAATATCATACATTTATAAATATAAATAATATAACATAACACAAATAAATGGTTAAAGTATAGTTTTGAAGACTCGCCATATCTTGTTGTGCCTTATCAAAGATAACAGAGGTAGTAAGTTTTAGTATATCAGCACCGTTATTAGAGTGTATTTGTTTAAGTTAGTTGGTTTTCATTATATTAGCACTATCAATAGAGTGGAAAGTTCATATGTTTAAGTTCTGAAAGTGCAGGTCTCAAAACATTTGGTGAGCACTTGTTGAAATCTTGTAAATTTTAAACTTTCTATCCTCATTGCAATAATTTATTTTCTCATTTAATATTTTTTTTCTTCATTAGAGATTATTGTTCGAGAAGAGCATAAGGCAATAGAGGCATTTCTGGCAGATATGGAATATGATAATGCATTTATTAGTCTAGTTTTGGCTGATGGATGTAATAATATTGCATTTTAAGACTTGTAGAATGCTTGTGATATTGCAATCATATGTGCAAATATTGTTGGTTCACTTCAATATGATTTTTGTATTCTTGAATATATGGGTGCAATTGTGTGTGCTGAAATTATTTATATGGTATGGGTTGAATTATGTGTGGGCTAAATTGTATATGTTGAGAAAAATATGTACCTAAATTGTTGAAAGATCCTTATTTGATTTTAGTAATTGAGTGACAACATAGGTGTACTAATAAGTATTTATGTTGAGATACATAGGTGATTAGTCTATAGTATATTAGTGTGAGCAATTTGAGCCATGATGGTGGAGTGGTTTGGATTTGTTGCAAAGCTCAACTAGTCGTTGGATGCTTGTGTAGCATCATCAATATGTAGATGAAATAGAATGTGCAAGTGTAGGGTTGAGATGGGGGACTATAGAGAGATGAATAGTCCTTTCTAAAACTAATTGTGTCGGGTAACCGAAATAAAGGCAAAATTAAAACTATTTAGTTTAACCGAGATTATATCCCTCTATCTAAGTTCTCAGGCACCTTATGAAGAGATCTTAATTGAGCAACTAGTTGCCTTAGCTAGATAGAGCTCGCCTACACAATTTTAGTTTGCAAGGTCACACAAGCCTATGTAACTAGTACGCAAGCAATCTAGGAGCTCATACACATACTAGTGATGCAAAGCGCCCTCAGGCACCTTATGAAGAGATCTTAATTGAGCAACTAGTTGTCTTAGCTAGATAGAGCTCACCTACATGATTTTAGTTTGCAAGGTCACACAATCCTATGTAACTAGTACGCAAGCAATCTAGGAGCTCATACACAGACTAGTGATGCAAAGCGCCCAAAGCCTAAGCTCACTAGCACTACTCTATAGCAAGGCTACACAAGCCAAACTAGAGAGCTCAATAACCACTTAGCTACACAAACTAAGCAGAGTGACTAACAAGGCTACTCAAGCCAATTAGTCACGTAAGGGAGCTACTTCTATGCTACACAAGCAAGGAAGGTAACTAGCAAGCTACACAAGCTAACTAATTACAAGAGCGACTACCCAAGCACACTATATGAGTAAGTAAATACATGATTGTATAAGGGGATTGCAAACCGCTGGGATGAACAAGGTTGACACGATAATTTTTATCCTGAGGTTCACTTGTTTGTCAACAAGCTAGTCCCCGTTGAGACAAGCCTAAAGTTGCTGCCAATCCTCTAGCTAGTGGTAAACCGCAAGTTACACTCTCCCAAATGAAGTCCTTAAAACAAGCTCTATCTTTTAAGTCAGCTGGACCACTTGGCACTCTTCGTGTTTGCTTTACTAGAGTTGCTCTTTGTGATCCCCACGGAGTGAGCACAACATCCCTTACAATCTCTTCTCAGAGCACCACACAATCTTCTTTACCTGCTTTGACGACAACCACCACTAAGTTGTCTAAGAGGTGGCAACCTCCAAGAGTAACAAGCACCACTGGCTTGCAACTCGATCACCTAGTGCCACTCATTGCAATCGCATTAGAATCACTCACTCACAATCAATTCACGCTCTTGCAAACACAAGTGAGTTATAGGCTCTACTAGTGTTCCCCAAGCATGTACACTAAGTCCCAAGAGTGGCAAGGATGAGCCAAGGACGGCCACACACTCCTTTTATAACCTCAACGGCTAAAATAGCAATTACCCATTCATTGTTATTTCAGCACATTGACCGGACACGCCTGCAGGGGAGCATCGATGCATCCAAAGCATGTTCCAATAGAGTCTAATCAATTTTGCGACAACGTATCTAGTGCAATCTAGAGAGGTATTTTACCGACCGGGCGCGTCCCGGTTGCCCCTAGCCGGACTCACTCGCTTCGATCGCTCTACTATGTGTGTTGCCTTACAAAAAAGTGGCATAGGTGTGTCCGGTGCATTGTTGCATTCATGTTCAATCCATGTTGCATTAGCATCCAATTCATGTTTCATTCGTTAGTGCTTGCGTCTAGGACAACCGACTGGACTCCCCTCGTGGTCCAACCACGTAGTCCGATCACCCTAGTGACTTTCTTTCTTCCTCCTTTTCATTTATAAACTCTTCTCTTGTTCTATGCATGTGCCAACACTAGCAAAGTTAAATCACTCAAGTGCTAGTAGATGACTGATATGCAAACAAGTTTGCCCCTCTTAATAGTATAACCATCTATCCTAAATTCGATCATAAACTTCTCTACACACCTATGACCGGTGAAATAAAATTCCCTCCCTATAGCTTATACCTTTGCCTTGCACATTCTATTCTATGTCCTCCGATGTTGATTTAACAAATACACCAACCTTGATCAACAATGATATAACCCACTTCATATCATCACATGACTTTTGGTCTATCGATCTTGACCTTACTTGCTCTTTATTGTTGCTTTAGTCCATCAGTGCCAAGTCTTTGCTCATGCCTACCACCACGTGAAAGGCAAAGGTATCCATTGAAAACAAGTTCAATTAGTTATTCAACTCAATGCAAGTACTCTCTTCTTCACCTTAGCCATGGCACCTCGGTCCTCAAGCTATCGCTTGCCCTTTACCTACGCTTAGTCCCTCAAAGCCCTTTCCTTACTATCTTCACCGAGCCATACTCAAGTTAAATCATATGAAGCATCTATGGAAAAAACCATTCTTCAATATTGTAATCTTTGTTTGAATATCTTCTAGATATGAATGTTGAAATCAATCAAGCCTCAGTTTGATTCAAAGTCATAAATGAATCAACATCAATGTGGTGAAGCCAATTCGTGATTCCTTATATCCTATTTATTTTGGCTTGACACCTTTAATATTCATCTCAATTTCTATCTCCATAATGTAAGCTCGATCAATCCAAAACCATGAGACTATAGATATGCATAAGACAATGTCTCTTTACACTTTTACACCTTTGATTGGCATTACTTCATAAGACCATTACTCTTGATAGTTTTCTTCATGCTTCCAACTTGATCATTATGAGTTAACTATTAATTTTATCTTGTTTATGCAAAGCAAGCTATTATAGAGATCAATCCAAGATCATCACTCATGTCTCATTTGTCATTTGCCAAATATGCTTGCTTTCACATGATGTTATGATAATCCCATAACATATAAGCCATTTCATTAACTCCCTTTCCATTGTTGTCTTTTGCTTAAACTAAATTATTTTCATGATATTATAATACAACAATACATAATTTTGGCCTTACATGTGAACATTGTATGGAATATCATCAAGTTTGCCTTCTTGTTGAACCTTTATATACTTCTCAAACCACATTTCATAAGTGTATGCGATAAACTCAATTTTATGTTCAATACTTAGCAAACATGTTAGACCTTTAGTTATGTTGTCATTCAATTCACCAAAGTCACTAAGGGATAGATGCATTTACACTCTCTTTTTTATTAGATGGTGCACTGTTTGAAATCAAGTGCTGGAATAATATTTCATCTTGAAACAAAGATTCCTTTGTAAAAAATATATAACAATGTTTAGGGCATGTCTGGCATAGTTTCACCAATAGCTTCATGAGCTTCATAAGCTATGCAAGCTGTTTTTTATTACCAAACACCCTTTTTTAAAAAACCTTCACGATTGAAGCTGTTTTTAGTTTTCTCTCATCATAAAGAGGTGGGCTGAAGCTAAAAAAATAGCTTATCCTAGCTTCACTGCTATCCGTTGGCCCTAGCATGCCTCGATCACCGATTTGCCCCAACTAGATGCGAGCAGGTTTCACCACTGGTTCGGAGCCAAGGCACGCGCGCCATTGCTGGGCTGGGGTGTGGGCACCACCATCAGGCCGTAGCACTGTTGCCGCACCAAGCAAGAGCTACCGCGGAAGCCGAGCGCAAACTGCCGCGACCACTAGGGCACCGGGTGAGTGTGGATGCCGCGGGGCACGAGTTGTAGCCGTTGAGGCAAGAGTTGTCACGGCTAAGGGGGCATGGGGAGAACGTAGACGATGTGCGAGTAGCCACAGCCGTTGCACGGATACCCTCAGGTTGCGGCGGATTTAGCTACAGGGATGCCGCATGGGCCACGCGTGGACACTGTGGGTGGACGTGCACCACATAGGGAGGAAGACTAACCGAGTTGCCTGAGACCCATGAGGACATGAAAAAAAAAAAAAAATAAAAAATTTGGCAAATGGTGTCACGGGAACAACTCAGCTTCACCGAGAAAGCTACTTGTAAAGCTGAACGATAAACGGAATCTTAACGTGAAACATGTGCAGAAGCAAATAAAATCCTAATCAGCACTTCGCTGTCATCGATCGTGTCCATTCAATTTGAGACATCATCGACCAACTGTCAGAATAGCTAGCCAAGCCAACAAACCGACCTTACCTTGAGACGAAAAAAACATCTATCGGTTTCTTAATAATTTGTCTTTTGCTTCTACTGGACTGTCAGTCTATTTCACCGGTCGAGAGCTATCAATCACGATCTCTGAACGTGGAGCTCACACATGTGGGCTTGTTTGGTTAAGTTTCTGTGACAACCACATAAAGTGTGACAAACAAAAATAATGAAGCTAAATTTGTAGCAAAATTTGGTAAGAAAATAAGTGTATGACGTGTGAGATAGATAGGATGCTAAGAAAGTGGCGTGGCATATTTACATCCGTGAACCAAATACATGCCTCTAAACTGTGGCATATCAGACTTGAGACATGGCAAGTTACGATCAAACTATGCCGGCTTTTTCTTAGTTGTGTTACAAACTAGGCCGGCTTTTTTATCTTAAGTTGTGTTAGGCTGAGATAACGAAAAAGCTCACTCACCTTGAGCTCATTTTGTCATGTTAAGATAAAAATATAAATTTTGCATTTATTTCTAAAACTTGATTATCTCTACCTTCATCTCTGAATCAAAAGAAATCCAGCTTTTTTACCTTGAGCTTGTTTAAAAAACATTAATATCTATGACATAGGTGTTAAAAAATACAAAATATAAATTTTGCATTTATTTCTAAAACTTGATTATAGTGATAATAACTGAAAGTAATACATCCAAAAGTCTTAAATAAAAAATGTCCTTATTTATATAAGTATAATACTCTCTTTGTCCATTTATCTTCTTCATCTAAGTCTTTGGCGCAATGACAAAAAAGCAGAGCAAAAACACTTATTTTGCATTTAATGAACAGTAAAGAGGCAAGAAACAACCAATAAGCAGCAAAGAGGCAATAAATATAGTCAAGTGGTAGCCAGTGAGCAGCAATGGAGCAATAAATGCGTGCAAATTCCAAGCTAATATGAAGAAGATTTTTGAATAAATTTTTTTTCTTAGATGAAGAAGATAAATGAATGGAGGGAGTAATATACTACAATATTACACCATACATCATGGTATATACTCTTTACTACGTATTCACAATGCATTCATAATCCATTATTATCCATATATGCATTAAAACAAAGTGTTAGACTTATAATAATCTAAATTCCAAGTTTATAGGTCTAGGCCAGCTATCAACCAACTACAAAGTGTAAGACATGAAGTAATGCAAAAACTAATATAAGGCTCGCGAGCTGGTTCAGCTTGTTAGCTTAACTCGTTAAAAAATATAAACGAGCCGAGACGCCATTAACTGGCTGAATTGAGCAGAGCTACCAAGCTGTGAGATTTCATTCAATCCCTAGTGGTGTGGAGCTCAGATTTAGGAAAACTAGAGTGTGGAAATTAATAGGGTGAAAAAAACTAGAGACAGACTCGAATTATAAGCCATCCTACTACGAAAAGTTAGTGAGAAAAATTAGTCCGTGATGTCATCTTGAAAAGAAATGCCCTTAACTGTAAGCCTATAACATTGATTTCTCCATACGTCGACCAACTCGCACCGTGGAATATCACCAATTCACTAGGTTGTTTACTGTCCATTGATTTCTCCATACGTCGACCAACTCGCACCGTGGAATATCACCAATTCACTAGGTTGTTTACTGTCCACACGTACGCCCGTACGCCTTGGATTGCGAGTTGCAAGGTAGTGCCGACCAAGAGGATCCTTGGTATAGTGTACACACTATTTGCCAAATTTTCATTTTAGAGAAGGCCGAAAGGAAGTTTCTTCATTTTCCCTTAGTAGCCACACATCATACATTGCCGATTTTGCTCCCACATGGCCAGACATGCACCATCAGTTTGCCGTATGGCCAAATTTGATCGCATATATTTGCCACTCATCATCGACACACATGGTCCTCAAGAAAAGTCGTAGGGAGTATACATGTGGACAACTTTAATTTGTCTTGGAATCTCAAATTTTCTCACGTGCCCAGGCATAATTTGTTGTCAAATCTGTCTTTAACGTCAACTGTTCTTTGCATCTGAACAAAGTAAATAGCAATACCTTGTAGTAGCAATCTATAAATGTCTGCTGCAGTTTGGAAGGATCACACGCACTACTACTACCCTTGGCCACACATATAAATGTACATAGTGCACGAACCTTGGTGTTGCTCCTGCTCGAGTAGTGAACTGCAACAAACAATAAACACATGGGTACTACCGGCACTGCATCTTTGCCAGCACCTGTGTTTCACCCAACAGTATGGGGGGACTACTTTATCAATTTCATCCCAGAGCCATTGCAGGCACGTTCATACATCTCTCTTTTACTGCAAATATTCTTGTTTCTTCGTGTGTTTACTTAAGGCTAATAATGTTTGCTGTATTCACTAGCTAGGTTTGCATTTGGATTGTCATGTTTAGTTCACATAGTCCCCTAATTTCTGTATTGAAGTTGGCTCGTTGTTCCCTCCGTCCCACAAAGCCTCCTAAAAGTTAATTTAGGACTACTAGCAAATTAATATGCAAGTGTGTTTCAATAGAATCCAAATACGCATAGGAATTGGACTCCATATCATTGCTCCATATCATCGCTAGATACGAGTTATTCTAACTTGTATGAGCACGTTTATAAGCTGGAGTCACAAACAAGATACATATACATATTGGAATCGGATTCTGTATTCAGCATCATTAGACACTAGTTTGTCTCATATGAATATAGGTTATGAGCCCTTGTTTAGATTGCAAATTTTTTGAATTCAAAGTACTGTAGTACTTTCATTTTATTTGGTAATTATTGTCTAATTATGGACTAACTAGGCTCAAAAGATTCGTCTCATGATTTACAGCCAAACTGTATAATTAGTTATTTTTACTTACATTTAATGCTTCATGCATACGGCTAAAAATTGATGTGATGGAGAGAGAGTGAAAAAATTTGAAACTTTGAAGCAATCTAAACAATGAGTCACAAAGTCTGAGTCACAAATGAGATATAGAGAGCTATCTGTAGTTAGAGAGAGATGGGTAAACAAATGAATGGAGAGAATTTTTTTCTTTAATACTATGTATAGATTTAAGTCATATGGATGAGATCAGCTTCGGTACAGATTCACTTGAAATTATTTAAAGCATATAAACAGTTCATACCATAATTCACCGGAGACTAACCACACTTTTTTTTTTCGTTTCCTTCGCCCATCGTGATTCGGATCCGCTGACCATGAAAAAAGTGGAACGAGATCCTAAATCCCACTGCAATGTGCGGTGTATTTTTCTATTCCCTATTTAAGTGTGTACATGTACGTCTCCTTCTTTTTACTTTTTCCAAAACAGAGCGAGGACACAAATGCTCGCAACACAAATGCTCGCATGCATGTATATAGACTCGTCTCTATGAACAAATAATACACATATCCTATCCCTATAAACACCTCTAAAAAACTTGGTTGGCAGATCTTGATATTAACGAAGTTACAATATACACCTCTTGCCCTACCACTAAGAGTAGTGTAGTTAAATCTTGAAATATATCTAAAAAATAAAAGCACCCACATGTCGAGGATCTGTATTCTCGGATGGACAAATTGTGCCACAAGGAAGCTATGGGTGTCGACGCCATCTCTTCTTTTTAGCATTGTACTGTGACTACTATAATAGGAATATGATTATTTGTTTACCCCTTTTTCCTTGCAATATTCCAGTGTTTACACTATTTATACAATTATTATTTCATTAAAGTTACCATGCATGCCAATGCCAAATCAAAATGTACAATCAAAATCTATCAGGTCAAATAATTTATATATACGGTTTTGCTTGCCTTTGCTTTCAAACTAGCAGATTTCAGATGACAAGATGTCAGAGAGAATCAACCAATTAAAAGCTGAGGTCAGTGGTATGTTTCCGGCTTGCAAGAACATTGTGGAAAAATTGTATCTAGTAGATATGATCCAACGTCTTGGGATAGATCATCATTTTGAGGAAGAGATAGCCACCACCTTAAAAAACATTCACAGTGCTCAATTCAACAGCTCAAGTCTATATGAGGTTGCCCTTCGGTTTCGCTTGCTTAGGCAGCAAGGGTTTTGGGTTTCTGCAGGTACATCATAAATAGTAATGCAATGATGTAACTAATAAGGTTATCCATTACATGAAAATAAATGGGTTAATTATGCATACTCTGCAGAAGAATTTGACAAATTCAAAAATGAAGATGGGAGTTTTATCAGCGGTATAACTGATGACCCAAGGGGCTTGTTGAGCTTATACAATGCAGCTCACCTTCTTACTCACAATGAGGGGAAACTTGAAGATGCTATCTCATTTGCAAGGCAACATCTGGAAGTAAAAAGGAGTAGCCTCAAGTCCCCTTTAGCTGAACAAGTTGGTCGTGCCCTTGAAATACCGCTACCAAGGACTTTAAAGAGGGTGGAAGCAATATCTTTTATCCAAGAGTATAGCATACACGATCAAATGTACAGCCACGTGATCTTGGAGCTTGCCAAGCTAGATTTTAACCTTCTTCAGCATCTTCATCAAAAGGAACTCAAGAAACTTTCTCAGTAAGTATTTTTTTTTCTCAAACGATGTATAGGAAAGAAAAGTACAAAGAGAGGCCGGTTCAGTTCGCCAGCTCCCATAGATATATAATGAATAAAATTCACCAGAGAAGTCTAACGTCCTAAAATACATTTTACGGCCCTTGAAAGTTGGTTTGCATCTCATCCAAGTCCAAATGGACGTTTACCTAGCCGGTAGCTAGCATGACATATGTTGACTGAACACCTACCTAGATCTGACTGATGGGACCCACCTGCTAGCGGGAAGACTCAGTATTACAAAAATCATATATTTTCATTTTTTTATAAAGAAAAATAAAAAATATACAATCAGCTGAAGATGATTTTTATATTAAAATTGTAGCCCTCGATAAGAGATATGCAATTTTCTAGTTTTAAGTTTTTTTTTATTTGAGATCATTAAGATTCTAATAAATAATATAAAGTTTTGGCAGCATATATTAGTCCTGTACCAAGCTTGTCGATCATTTTTAAAAAAAATCATATCTTATGGTGTAGGATAAAGATTTTTATGTGAAAGTTGTATCCCTCGATGTCAATGAGATCTAGTTCATAGTTTTGAATTTTGTCATTTGAGATAGTTAAGATGGTAAAAAATATAAAGTTCTAGTATTCAATTAATTGTGTACTAGGGTTTGTCCCTTTAAAAAATCCATATCTTTCTTGTATGATGCATGTCACATAAAAATATATTTTATATGAAAGTTATAGTAGTCGATGATCTATATATTAGTTATTATATGTTCTTAATATATCAGATGGTGGAAAGAGCTTTCTGGAGAAATTGGGCTGGACTATGTAAGAGATCGGATTGTCGAATGTTACTTTTGGTCTTATACTGTGCACTATGAGCAAGAGAATGCACGTGCGCGGATGATCCTTGCCAGGTTGTTCTTGTTAACATCTTTGTTAGATGACACTTACGATGTGCATGCAACTTTGGAGGAGGCCCGGCAGCTCAATAAAGCTATTCAAAGGTAGGACTAGTTTCTTTTGTTATAACCTGAAAGATTAGAACGAACTGCAAACATGAATAAGTACGAGAGGGTTTAGCTAATTGTTCAATTCTGTGGAAAATAAAATTCACCATATGGCCACCAGCATCCTAAAATATATTGCCATGCATGCAGATGGGACGTGAGTGATGTTTCTCTTCTACCTGAGTACCTAAAAGAAATTCTTTGTCAAGGTGATAAGCAACTTCAGAGAGTTTGAGGATGAGTTGGAACCACATGAAAAGTATCGCAATCTTTACAACATTAAAGGGGTAATACCTCCTCAAAGCTGATGAGATTTCTCTTGTTTTTATTTTCAGTCCAAACGTTATTGAAACTATCCGTATTTCTCCAAGTACAATCACTATGCAACAGTGGCGGATCTAGAAAGAGACAAAGGAGATGCATAATATATAAGGCTAAAATTTTTACTAGCAGTGCATTCATAAGCATAATAGATAAAATAAATAACATAATTGATGATATTAATTGTTCAAAGTGCTCAAGCAAAATGTAGAACATTTAAGTTAGAAAAATACCAAATATAGAGCTTTTGGTAACCAAAAGATCATACATATCTTTACAATTTGACACCATTTTGTCCACCATCCTCCTCAGTTCTAGATAAGAATTTTAAAAACATCACAATTCTTAAAAAAAAAAACCTATAGCAACATTTGTAACAGGAAAGTGGGGGCACATGGTTCGCATTTAGGTGAGCGAAGTCAGCCGTAAAGAGAGATCAACAAGCGCCTACATGGCCCTGCTTGAAGGAGGATCCAAGATGGTGACAAGGTGAGGAGCACCACATGAGCCGGAGCACATAGCAATGCCGCACAAGGCTCCTCCGATAGCGCACGGGAGGCTTGCCCTCAAATTGTGTGTCCGTCGGGTACCTTAGACCTCTAGGATGACAATGGAGAGGCGGGGCAGATGAGGTGACTAAACAAGAGGTCGACTAGGGCACCACCGCCTTGTAGGCTAGGGAACAAAGTACCACATGATGGGGCAGTGGTAGACACACTCCTGTCTTCAGCGTCGTCCACCACTATGGTGGAGAGGGAGAGGGGTGCTTGTCGAACGCGTTGTGGGGGAGAGAAAATGGGGAGACAAATGCGAGAGGCTATAGGGTAAGCAGGTGCATTGGATCATCTGTTTAATGGAGGATGGGTGGGTGGGTGTGCGTGCAGAGACAAAAGTACGTACTACAAACCTAAATGAAGTCACTATCAAACAATAAAGTCTCTTATTACCTATATCTAAACATAACTAGTCCTGAATCCCCATCCTTTAGTACCAAAGCATGAATTAGCACATCATCAATGGTACCATAACACGTGAGCTGTGTGTTGGTCCTCGCCTTGTGGTCTCTTCAACAGCAGAGAACACAGAGGGAATCTCCATGTAAGTGTGCCCATGGCCACCCCTAATCAAAACTCTTCCTCAATGGATTCCTCCCCTTAAAATTTTGAAACATAATTTGGCATAAACAAATCAACTAGTTCTACAATTGGCGTAGCCTATTCTCACAAAAAAGAAATCAACCAATTTGATAGTAACAATCATCGGGTCTCAAATTATTTGGAACGAACATTATTCAAGAAAAACAAAAAAAATAGGCATGGAACAAAGAGGAGAATCCTTAACTCAAGATGGAAACTTACACCAAGGGAAATGGAACCCCAATGCCAATGGCTGCTTCATTCCTTCATCAGTGCTAGTTCACTATCTACTTTGAGACCGACCACGATTTGAAACTTGACTACATCAAGAGTCACCCGCAGTCGAAGCACCACTGATGCGAGATTCACTTGGAAGAACGGGTGAGTTGAGGGAGAAAAATGGAGTGGAAATATTTACACACCATATAAACCCAAGGGATTAGCTAGGAATCTAAGATTATAATTGGTAAGTTGAGGAAAAAAATTGGGATGGAAATTTACGCACCTTAGAGTAACTCCATCAAGAGCTCTCAAATCACGTCCCCTACTTTGGATTTGAGCGCTCTGATCCTCTTATTTTTGAGGGCTTCATTTTCTACATCTACTTCGGTGGGAGCCCTCAAATTCATTTCAACTGACAATGACATGTAGGACCCATTCGTTATTCTCAAATTTCTCACCCCATGCTCTAACAACTAAGCTATGCGCGCAAACAGGGAGACTGGTGTGCTCCATGTGCGAGAAGACATGGCTTCTCTCCGGTAGCTGCCCATGGCTTCACAACTTCTTGTCCATGCGATAGAGGAGAAGAAGAGGAGTGGCGTGGAGGAGAGCAGGAGGCCGCGGCAAGAAGAGGAGGGGAGAGGAGGCCACAGCTAGTGAGAGGAAGTTGCTAGCATGGCTTTAGCAAGGAGGAGGCCATACCCATAGGGCTGCTAAATCTGGCAGCAGTAGTGTAGAGAGCATGATGGGTGCTGCCACTGGGAGCTAGCAACCCATGGCTTCTTATCTGGTCAACAACGCGATTGGAAGGAGGATGTGCCTATGTGACCGCTAAATCTGGTGGCATCTATGGAGAGGGTGCCACTAAGTGTAGTTGCTCGGAAGGGGCATCAGGGAAAGAACAGAGCGCGTAGGAGAGCAAACTATTATACCTATAGGATGAGGGCCTAAACCTGAGCCGCTGGGAATGAGGGGCAGAGGGAGAATTTGGGTGCTAACTCAAATTTGAGGGTTTTCATAGGAGCCCTACTAGAGCACAACTTTTAGCCTGGACACCCATATATTTAGCTATGGGAGCTCAACTAGGACGGCTGCTATAGAGGGGGTAAAAGCCCTTCAAATCTAAGTGGATGCTGCCATGCCATTGATGAGCGCTTATGTTTAGTGTACAGCAAACCTCAAAAGGTTTGAGGAGGGTGGTGGATTCCTTTATCAATAAGGGTCCACCCACTCATCGTCAGTTGCTGCTAGATTCACCATGAATTGGAGGCCTATATGCGGTGGCCACTCTATCCACCGTTGATTTTGGGATGAGGATCATAATGGGAAGAGAGTGAAATAAAAAGAGGAGAGATTAGAAAGGGAATAGATAAGACATCTTGGCAAGATAAAGAGTTGAATGCTCGTGTGCTATTGACCTAAGAAGCATATTCCTATGACCTCACATAACAGAAGCATTCATCCTGATTGTGTGGTGAGATCGGCAAGAACAACGCGCATGTCCAAAAGAAGCATTTGGGTTATTTGATTTATCTTCTCTGGGATTTTGGACCAATTGTCCTACAGTTCCTAGTGATTTTGACTAACTAATAAACACACATAAAATGGAATTGAAATTCATTTATAATGTAGTCGTGTTTATAACCTATCTATATAAGATTATTCTGTATGAAATACTAATAGAAATATGTTTTTTCTAACATTCAGTTTCAAACTTTATCCAAATATTATCTCCAAGAAGCAGAATGGTTTCATCACGGTTACACTCCCAGCTTCAAAGATCAAGTTAATGTGTCTGTTATAACAGCAGGGGGTCAAGTGCTTAGTATTGGGTTACTTGTTGGCATGGGTGATGTAGCAACCAAAGATGCATTTGAGTGGGCCATTGGTAAGACTGATGTCATCTGGGCATGTGGACAGGTGTCACGTTTCATGGATGACATGTCAGCATTCAAGGTATTTATAGTAGTTCATTGATTTTGCATCTCATTTAGTACATCCATATGAGCAAAGTTAATTATGTACATAACTAAGTAACTCTACCTTATTCATAGAATGGTAGGAACAAATTCGATGTAGCCAGTTCCGTGGAGTGCTACATCAAGGAGCACAACGTCACTAGCGAGGTTGCCATGGCCAAGATAGGCTCCTTTGTTGAAGATGCATGGAAAACCATAAATCAAGCACCCTTCAAGTATCCTGCTCTTTTGCCAGTTGTGAAACGAGTTACTAGCCTAGCAAAGAGCATGGCACTATTGTTCCTCGACAAAAGAGATGCGTACACATACAGCAAGAACTTCAAAAAGACATTGGAGAGCCATTTCATTAAGCATATTCCTCTCTATTAGCGAACAATTTGTGTTAAAAGAGCCTATCAGGATAGAGTATATATAATCTCATCATCGCTTGGATCAAGTAAGTTTCATATGGATTAATGATAAGACATAGGCAATTCAACCATTTCTTTAATCAAACGGCTTATGTAATCACCAAATGGTTGTGTCTGTTTAAGGTGTCTATTTGCCATGCATAAATACCCAAAATCAATAGAAAACACAATTCAGTTATTGTATTATTTTGTTGTTATTCTCTTTACATTGAACACTTTTCTCTTTGCTGAGTTAAACGAGAACTGAAGTTGAACAATGACTTCAAATCTAGTCCTCTGTTAGATTCACAAGTAAACTCGAGAGGTTCACCTAGAACAATGAAACAAAGCCACCGGCCTATACACTTTGATCTGAGGATGACTACAGGACTCCACGATCCCATATATGCACATCACCACATGTTTCCATGCCAGAGGATGGTCCTCTCATCACCAATGGGTTTCCACTGATCACTGCCAGCGCGTCCAGCCCCAATGCTTCCGCATGAACATCCACTAGTATAGGAATGAATATTACTAGCGGTTAATAAGGACCTTCAAGACTAGTTCAAAAATCAGCCACCATGCTATCAATTGTAAAGATATGGAGTTTGTAGTGTTGGACATCTAACTGTCACTAAAAAGGCATTGTTAGATGTGGTTCCATTAAGATATCTCCTCTGAAAGTGATTTTATCAAAAGCAGTTGCTTTAGGACAATAGTCACTATAAATCCATTTTCAGGGGCGGTTTCTATAAGAGAGAACCACTCTTTGTAAACTGATTATCCTTGTCGATTGCTGGTGAGGCATATGCCAGCCTTGATGCTCCTCTCCCATTCTCCGAACCACCTCTTCTATGTGGCTGCAACCGCAATACACATCTCTATAGGTTTTGTTTGGCTGCACGCATAAACAGTCCGTTGGAGAATACACCATATGTGGATTGGGTGTTGGCCAGTTCGAGCACCAAACCCACGCCAGCATCCAACCCATGGTTTCATTTGGCAAGGACGCCTAGAAAAATCCACACTTTGGACATATCATTTTCTAAGGACGACTGTGCATAGCTCGAGGAAAAAAAATATATTGCAGCTGTTATCCCCCTCTTATGAATGTACTGATTTGCAAAGTTCTTACTACTGAAACAATACGTATTATATGAGATATATTTTCTTGCAGACAATGTAAGTGCTTGAAAGATCGTGTGGTAACCTATGTATATGATATAGGTGCTATTGCTAAGTTGAATTTAGCACCATTATGTGACGTGTGATGACATGTAAATTAGTTTACATTTTTTTTTACCATTAGGATAGTCCAATCTTCATGTAGCATTTAATTTCCATACGTCGTTTTCCATTACAATCAATATAAAACTACATTTTGTTTCAAACATCAAATAGACTTAAACATCTTATTTTTATGTGGATGTGTATGACAATATCTATGATAAATATAAGCAGGTGAGACACCTACTAAAAACAGCAACGCTTTGCTAGTAGTCCCTCTTATCCCAAATTAGTCATTCCAATTTTTTTAGAGTTAAAGTATCATAAGTTTTTTATAAAATTATAGAGAAAATTGCAAAGATTTAGGATATCAAATAGTTATACTGTAAAAATATAATTAGTGAAAAAAATATAATGATACTTATTTAGTATCAGTACCATAAATATTTTTTTATATAAATTCAGTTAAACTTGAAATGTTTTAATTTAAAAAATAGAAAAATAGAATCACTAACAATTTGGAACGAAGGAACTACTAGAATAGTAATGATCTGGATGACCGACAAACTATCACGTGAACAATGAGGGCAAGTGAAAAATATAATGATACTTATTTAGTATCAGTATCATAAATATTTTTTTGTTATATAAATTCGGTTAAACTTGAAATATTTTGATTTAAAAAATAGAAAATTAGAATCACTAACAATTTGGAACGAATGAACTACTAAAATAGTAATGATGTGGATGACCGACAAACTATCATGTGAACAACGTGGGCAAGCATTCATGCGAGATCATATCCCTGGACGCTTTTGTCATCGATCATATCCACTCCATTTAATGCCCGGCTAACCAATCACAATCGTGACAACCGGACAACATCGGAACGGATCGTATCATAAACCTGGAATTAACCTTTTACTGGGTTGTCAAATAGCTAGTATAGAAAGAATCCTATCAACTATTAAAATGTCTTTAATAGCAATTTATAAATAGCTAGTTAGATGAGACATATAGAAATAATAAAAAAGTAATACTTTCACGGATTAGTAAGGAGATATCAAATAGCTAGCAACTTCCAAACAGTTAGTGACTCCTAAATAGCTAGTATAGCATGATCTCTTAGAAATCTCTCACATAACTCTTCACTATAATGTTTATTTTTTCCTTATTTCTTTGTCTTATTTAGCTAGTTATTTGCAAATTGCAATTAAAGATATCATGGTAGTCAATAAAATTTCTTCTGATTAGCTATTTGAGAACCATTGGAGACGCCTTACAAACAACACCTGTACAAAAATCAGAGGGCACACCTGTACAAAATCAGAGGGCGAGCATTTCTATGCAAACTTTTTCTTTTACTTGTTAGTGTTATAACCCAAAGGTGGTAATACTTATTTCACTATGAGTTTGCTACGGCATTTTGCAGTCATGTCCATACTTCTCGAATTCTTGTGCCTTGTAGCATGATTTCACTAAGGGTCTGTTTGGTTGTAGATATTGAAGAGGTTGGAATTGAATTGGATCCAATACCAAAGCAGCCATAGCATTGAAATGGCTACAATTCGAATATTATTGTT
Source organism: Chrysopogon serrulatus (assembly GCA_015844335.1). NCBI lineage: Eukaryota > Viridiplantae > Streptophyta > Magnoliopsida > Poales > Poaceae > Chrysopogon > Chrysopogon serrulatus. Next base: position 98,818 of record JADLZL010005716.1, on the reverse strand, counting down.
TGTATGTCCATTGAATTGTTTTTTGGAATCTTCATCCAATACCAGTTTGTATCAGAAAAAACTAAAGACTAGAAACTCTCAACGGCGACATCTCTCCATAGTGTACAGCTCAATCACGAGGGAGGCTGGGAGGCTGACGGCGGCGTCCATGGAAAGCAGAGCCAGATCTCAACGGCAGTGGGAGCTTGACCCCAGCGGCTCGACCACAGCAGGGGAGCTCACTGGCCGCCATGGGGGAGCTCGACCCCGGGCATGGCGAGCGGACCTTGGCATCCACGGCCATGGGGGACTCGACCATGGCGGTTCCCGAACAGCAAGGGGAGCGAGTGAGACCACCATGGGGCCATGAGGGAGCTCGACCCGGGGCATGGCGACTGAGAGGAGGGGTCGCCATGGGGGAGTGAGCGAGAGCAAGATCCAGAGATGCCACCATGTAGCTCGACTCGGGCACTCCGCCGCAGGATTTTTTCACTGGCGTCGACGAGTGTTGTGTGGGGAAGAATCCACAGCCCAATACCAAGATCATCCAAACAATAGAATTAGAGTGTACCAATGCCAATTCCATTATCTGGGCCTGAATATCAACATCCAAATGGGCCCCAAATTTTTTTAACATGTTTTGGGTGTGATATATACAACCTCTCACAGGGCAAGACCTCTCTACCCTATAAATATAAAAGACCCTGGCCAATTTTGGCAAATCTAGGTGGCCAAATTAAAACCAATCTAGAATCTTTTTACCCTAATTTTTCATTCAACCTCAATATGATGTTCATCCTCTTTCGATGACTAGAGTTGACAATCTAGACTTGTTGGTTAACTTAGTGCAATCTGGCAATGCACATGCCTTAATAAGACCGTCCTGGGGCGAGCGACCTTCAAGGGCCTTTGCTACTTCGCTAGAAAACTAATCATTCATTGTTACTTAAGTGTGGTATTTACCTTTTGCTAGTTTGCTAGTAAATCTAGTCGCCTCTTAAAATGGAAGTATGAGAGTCACCACCTCTTCACCTAAATTTGCTAGGATGATCATCAACATTCTAACAGAAACTGTGATCAAAGCTATGTTTGTGGGCCATGTAATTGTAAAAAACTCATGAATTTTCCAAACTAGATGGAGTATGTTATTAAATTTTAAATTGCAATCCAATATGTAACAAAATTTGGAAAATTTTCAAATCGTATATCTCAAACTCAATACACCTTCAATTTTGAAATGTTATATATAAAATCTATGTACATATAATATCAAATACTGCCTTCGAGTTATATATCCAAAACTTTATATATCCTTAACTTTCAAACAAGTAGTACGAGTATTCTGCATGTATTTAACACTTATAGACAAATAGATTTAAAACTTTATTTGTATATCCTTGAATTTTGATCACATAGAAACTCCATGCCATGATAAACCAAGGATGCAGGGAAGTTGCCCAACAAAGGTTTTAACTCGATCAAAGGTTTTAACTTTATACATCATCGAATTTCATTGACATAGAAAATTAACAGTTCCATGCCATAGCGGTCCTAATTAAGGCCTGGACAATGACTTCTAATCAACATAGAAAAAGGGAATGATGCATAGAAAAAGGGAAGGATGCAAGGACCACTATTATAGAAGAAAAAAAAGTGCCCACCAAATTATGGCACGCCGCTCTTGATGGGTGCAATTTACTTTAATGTTATTTATATCAGTGGTCTAGGAACATATCGAAGAGTGAGCAAAAGAAGAAAGAAAGAAACCAGAGTCAAATGCTTTAAGTGAATGCTTAATTTAGAATATTTATTGATGAGCTCAATTTTTTCTTTCAACCCAAATAATTAATGACCTCAACCTTGAAAAATCTCAATAAAGAACGTATATATACATAAAAAATAATTAGTATCAAGAGAAGTGGATGTCTAAGTAAATATTGTTAACTAATCATTTGAAGCACAAATGAAACTAAAACCAAGTTACAGATATTCTTGTAGTAGAATATTCTCATTGGGTTCCACCGTTCAAGTATCTGACTTAACATGGTCTCTCTTAGCATTTTTGAATAATTATTCTTTTAAATCCTGAGTAGTGTGATTATCGATAGAAAAACTCCTAGTAATTTCACAACATGGCTCATCACACAATAGGGTAAGATCAACCTCTTTTGTTATTGTGTTTTTAGGGAATCATGAATCTATCTCATTTTATTATTGATTAGAAAACTAGGGCATGTTTGGCAAAGCTCCACGAGCTCCAGATTCACAACACTTCAAAACAAGTTACCTAGGCGTTGTCGATCCACCAAATTTAGATTCACCAAAACGGTAGAGCTGGGGGCCAGATTCACTATTTTGGTGGAGCTCATAAGAGGTGCTCCATGAAAAGGGGGTGTTGTACGTCATGGAGTTCGAAGGAAATACCCACCACTGCCGTTACATACCATATCTACATGAAGATTCATTCTATTCGTGTTTCTTTCATCTTCCCAACTCGACCCAACAAAAAAAATGATCATGCCTCCTTTCTTTCGTCATAGCCAATAGGGAGGCCACGCCACCCACCTCCTCCATCCGTTTAGCTACTCCTGCGAGCCACCCATGGCTAGATCAGGTAAATCCAATCCTCCTCAACTTCTCCATCCCTTTCTTCCACATCCATGGAAAAAATTGCGCCTAGGGTTGGGCTATCATGATAGCTTTGGACTACAGCGACTGGTGCTCCTCCTCTCATTGGAGCGGTCGGCGTCAAGCCTTCTTCAACCAGGTGTGCAGCTGCCTAGGCTGGTGACACGGCTGGGGGAGTGGCTGCCCAGGCAACCTCAACCAGACTCCAACCGCCCCGCCCGACACGCAGGCCTCCCCGCCCAGCCACCAGGCTTCCTTGGACACTAGACATCCATGGTCACTGGGGTCTGGCTGGCCATGGAGCTAGGGGCATATGACTACCTGTGAGAGTCTTGTCATGTTTTTATTTACATGTGCCAAAAATGAGCTAGGTCAAAAAGTTTAGGTAGACAATTAATAGGAAATTTCATGAGGTCCTTAACTTTTTTATGGCCATGGCAAAGGATTCCATTAGACCTAAGGACCCCAATTTTCCTATGGTTCATAGGAGGATAAGACATGATAGACGAGTGTATCCACATTTTGGGTTACATTGGTGCTTTAGATGGTAAACATATTCGAGTTTCTCTTCCACTCAAATATTGGGAAAATGGGGATAGCCACTCAAATGTCTTAGCAGTTTGTGATTTCAACATGTGGTTCATATATGTATCCATGTGTCAACCGGGAGCTATGCATGACACATGTGTATGTGTGCTATACAAAGCAATCAATGTGGACGAAAAAATCTTCCCACATCCTCCACAAGGTAATGAATGAATAATTAGTCGTTTAGTCTCTTTTGTATGATGGTAAAATTAACTTATATTGTTTTGACCATGTTTAGGCAAATACTATGTTGTTGATGCCAGATATCCTAATCGGCCTGGCAATCTAGCTCCTTACAAGGATGAAAATATATCATATGCTAGAGTGGCATAGAGGTATGGAACCCAAAATACCTAAGGAAAGATTCAATCACATTCACTAAATGTTACTGTGGTCTTTTAGAGTTTTTGAAAATGAAGTGGCAAATTGTATACAAGTTGCTCACAGCTACCCGATGTGGAAGCAAAACATGGTGGTTGTTTCTTCTATGGTCTTTCACAATTTTATTTGTGAGCATGGTAATGAATATCTAGAATTTGCTCATTTAGATTGTGATCCTCATTTTGTCCCTACAATATCTAAAAGGTATAACCGATGTGTAGTTATAGATGGTTCTACTTGGGAAGCCAATGCGACACTATGGATGTATTGATGACGGCTCTTGCTCTTGCTTGGAACTAACATGCAATGGAAGACTAGTCTCAATTATTTTTTTAGTTGTTTTTATGTATGGACAATCATAATATTATTGAGATGTTGTTATGGAAGTGGTTAATTAATTATATATCTTGTGTGTCAATGTTGAATGCTCATGAATATATGTGTTAATATATTGCATTTGTGTTAAATAAAGTACACCAGTTTTTTAATAAATATGAAAAAAAAGATGTATGCTACATGAAAAAAAAAGATACATCGTGTTACAACCCAAAGAGCAAAACAGGTCATTCCCATCAAAAACTCAGTTTTGTGGGTTTGGAGCTGTTATGTAGCTAAACAGTTCCCTGATAGATCCACAATGGAGCTGCTTCATGGTGAATCTCAGGTCCATTCATATTTTTAGTGATGAAGTTCTACCAAATAAGCCCACAATTGCTTTTAGTTGTATGATTTGCATTATATTACCAAATTTAGCATTGATTAAAAATATTACTTACACCAACCTACCAATGAATATAATACAAATTTTTTATTAGAGTGAATTTAAGAATTAGAGTAAAATCTAAAACAATGTGCATAGTATTGTTGAAAAAAATGGATATTCCAAAATGAAAATAAAATGAACTGAAAGTTATGAAGGCACAAATAATTGCCAGATGAAATTCTATTGAGAAGTTTGTACTGCATAAGCAATAAAAAATCTGAAATTACGTTGAGATTTACGAAGACATATGGAATTTGATGTAAAAGAGGGATCTAACTCCCAAACACGTGAAGATGCCAGTGAGGATCCCTATCACTGAACATGTCAATGACCATACCATAGTTTTCAATGAGCCGCCCAAGTAGGTTCATAGACAAAATGTATAAATAGAGCAAGTGGTGGGACGTGTTTTCTAATTTTCTATGCACAACCAATCCACTTGCCAAATGGAGAACACATAACCAGAATCAGCATGACGCCATCATCGCCATTCCCATATCGGAGTAACACGCGCACGCAGGCCAGCTGCTTCGTCGTCCTCGTGTCTGTTTTCATCGTCTCCTAGGTTTCGCTACTTGTTGGTGGTCACCGCGGCAAGAGATCGGCTCCCAATGCCAACCGCCCGCCGCCCTCCCAGCGGGGCTGCCTCTCATCGGCAACCTCCACCAGCTCGGCAGCCTCCCGCACCGCTCGCTGCGTTCGCGCCGCGCGCACGGCCCGTCATGCTCGTCCGCCTCGGCCAGGCGCCGGCCGTCGTCGTGTCCTCGGCGTCCGCCCCGCGGGAGGTGATGCAGGCGCAGGACCACGTGTTCGCCAGCCGCCCCTCGCTGACCATCCCCAGGAGGCTCCTGTACGGCTGCACCGACATCGCCTTCGCGCCCGCCGCGGCCCGTCTTGGCGGCGCGCGCAAGATGAGCGTCGCCACCTCCTGAGCCCGCCCCCGTGCGCGCCTACCGCGCCGTGAGGGAGCAGGAGGTGGAGGCTCTGGTCCAACGAGTTCTAGACCAGGCGTGCCGCGGTGACCACGGCGACGGCGGCGGCGGCTCCGTGCGCCTGAGCGAGCTGCTGAACGATTTCGCCAAGAACGTGGCGGGGCGGATCGTGCTCGGACTGCGCGCCGCCCGGGGAACGGGTGGCGCGCCAAGGTGGACGCGCTGCTGGAGGAGAGCAACGTGCTGCTGGGTGCATTCCACGTCGGCGACTACATCCCGTGGCTCTCCCGGGTGAGCTACGCCGACGGCACGGACGCCGGGGTTAGGAGGGCATTCCAGAGGATAGACCGGATCCTCGAGGAGATCATGGACACGGCCGCCACCGGAGTTAGGGGGGATGAAACGAACGACGATGCTTTCATCCATGTGTTGCTGTCACTGCAGCAGAAGGAACCAACTCCCCCTGCTGGGACAGCAAAGTGGCGCCTCAGCAGAGACAACTTGAAGGCTCTCTTGGAGGTAATAAAACTAGAAGGATATCTCGTGTGTTGCCACGCAAATTGCTAAGATAATGATTTAGAATAAAGTTACTAGGGATAAGCAACTTTAATTTAATGTCAGTAGATGATGTGGCACACTGACAGGACTTGTTCGGAGCCGGGACAGAGGCCACGATCATTGTCCTGGAATGGGCCATGGCGGAGCTGCTGCGCAACAAGGGAGTCATGCAGAAGCTGCAGCGCGAGGTGAGACAGGCTCGGAGCACCAGCAGCGACCATGGCAATATCGTCGGCGAACAAGATCTGGCCGGAACAGGAATGGAGTACCTGAGAGCCGTGATCAAGGAGACAATGCGGCTGCACACGCCGGGGCCGCTGCTGCTTCCGCACAAGTCCATGCAGGCTACTCGGATCAGCCATGGCGAGTACGACGTCCCGAGCGACACCATGGTGATCGTGAACGCCTGGGCCATCGGAAGGGACCCGGAGGCATGGGGGAGTCGCCGGAGGAATTCCGGCCGGAGAGGTTCGTCGGCAGCGGGTGGACTTCCGGGGCCAGCACTTCCAGCTCATACCGTTCGGCGCCGGGCGGCAGATGTGTCCCGCGTCGACCTCGCCATGTCGGTCGTGGAGCTCGCGCCGCCAATCTCGTGGCTCGGTTCGACCGGGCGCTGCCGGAGGGCGAGGCGCGAGCTGGACATGGAGGAGACCACCGGGTGCACGGCGGAAGAAGGCTCCAATCTGTGCCGTCGCCAATCTTGTGCATTGAAGGGTCTTTGTTCAGCTAGTGAATTAAAAACTTGTCGCAGTGCTTCTTTGCTTATCCAGTGGTGGGTCGGTGATCCACTGATCCTGGTAGGAAATTTAGTGATATGGGTATGAAGAATAATTTGGATGTATTGATGCAATATTGTTGATGCGGTAATGATATCTCAAATGCGCTAATGGGGTGAAACCCACCCCAAACCCGCCCCAGCCCATTCTCGTGAGACCTAGCTACGAACCCGCCCCAGCCCGCTGACGCCACAATGCCCCGACCCGCCCCAACCCGTAGTCACGACGGAATCCTCAGTCACACATTCTTCGGGGTGCTCCAACCCGCCACAACCCGTTTGTGTCATCAACCCAACCCGCCCCAACCCATTTCCTTGTGTCACCCGCTTACACCCATCCATATGTACCCATGTTAAAACCCACCCCAAAAAACCCGTCAAACCCCAACCCATTAGCAGGGCCTATTCTGTTCTCATACTTGCTATTGAACGAAAATACTCAAATGAGTTTCATAGGTAACAATTTTACATGATAGATATAAAGAAAGAATAAATATTTTAAAAAAATTCCCCTCCAAACCTTGGTGTAGGTCCAGGAGTGCACTGAGGTGACGCTGGAGGTCGACGGCACCGGACTCTCCGTGCAAGTCTGCTTGAGGACAGCAGAATTTCTGCTGCAGAAATGACAAGGCAACACTCAGATATTCCCGTGTTTTGAAGGTCGATTGGCCCCCTGTTTGGGGTGTTGGGGGTTGAGATAAAGAGTTCTTCTCAATCAACACCCCCCCCCCGGGGTTATTTATGTGTACATAATTCTCAATCATCTCCAGAAATACTGCTAGCGGTTGGTTAACTGAATTTGATGATTAAATCAATGAAAGAGTGCATTTCACTCCTGTTTGTCAGTGCACGGTGAATGACATGGGAATATCTGAGTGTTGCCTTGTCATTTTACGCAAGGGGGGGGGTTGTTGATTGAGAAGAACTCTTTATCTCAACCCCCAACACCCCAAACAGGGGGCCAATCGACCTTCAAAACACTCGTGCTGCAAACAGAATCCTGTTACGTACCTATGGGATCACGAAGTACAGACTCTTCAGAAGAGGAGAGCACTATATATATAGAGCCTCATGGGCTATATGGGCCTGTAGATATAGGGCCTTCATCATCATCATATACTTAACACCCCCCTTCAAACTCAAGGTGGAAGTGGAGGATCTGAAGCATTAAGTTTGATCAAGTGAAGCCGATGCTGCTCTCGAGTTTGTGCTTTAGTAAAGAAGTCAGCCAACTGTAACTCTGAAGGCACATACTTGAGAGAGATAGTCTTCTAATGACAATGAGATCGAGTAAAGAAAGCATCCACACCAATATGCTTTGTAAGGTCCTACTTCACAGGATCATTAGCAATTTGTATGGCTCCTGTATTATCACATAGAAGAGGTGTGCCAACATCACAAGAAATGCCCAAATCAGCCAACAACCATCGAAGCCATACAATTTCAGCTGTAGTAGTAGCAAGAGCTCGAAGTTCGGCCTCCGTACTAGAGCGAGATACAGCTGCTTGCTTCTTGGACTTCCAAGCAATAGGAGAAGAGCCAAGAAGAATGCAATATCCAGTGATGGAACATCGATCTGTTGGATCACTCGCCCAAGTGGAGTCCAAGTAAGCATGAAGCTGAAGCGGACTATCATGTGCATAGAATAAGCTTTGAGATGATGTCCTCCGTAGGTAGCGTATCACGCGAAGTAAATGTCCAAAATGAACAGAAGTTGGAGCACAAACAAACTGACTCAAAATATGGACTGCATGAGCAATATCCGGCCTGGTGACAGTGAGGTAAACAAGGCTGCCCACAATATGCCGATATCGAGAGGGATCTGTTGGTTTAGCGAGTAAACCACTGGCTGGGCTAGATGGCCATTAACTTTTCTCTCTCCCTTTACTCAGCCTTTCAGGCCGTATTTATAGGTGGGGTGAGACCCCAGGTCTGGCGTGAATTCCGTTCCTGCCCCGCTGGGAGAACCCAGCACAAAGCCCTTTACGGCCCCACGAACAAGAAGGGCAGCAACGTCATTCTCCCCTCCGACTGCTACCTACTCCCCTCTTCTGACTGCGCGGGCCCCTGTTTCTCTGCGCGCTACGCCCTCAACGGCCCACGTACCTTCTTTCTCGTTGGGTGCGATGGAAAACCAATTCGCCTTAGTGAAGACACCTTCGCCAAAGCGAATGCTTAACTCAGGCTCGCTATGGCTCTAGGTCGCACCCGTCCAGCGAAATCGATCTCGCACCAACTAAAGGATCTTCGCCGAGGTGGTACCACAGGGAGGGGAGCCCTGATGCCTCCCCCCAACAGTAGCCCCTTGGGGGGTGTGCGAGGCCTTTTGTTGGGGGTTGGCCACGCTCACCCGCCTCCTTTTCGATAGCTCAGGGGGAGGTTAAGCTCTTTCGCTGTGCGAATGGACGTTCGTAGAAGGCTCCCTCCAAAGGAACCACGGTGCGAGGTGAAGATAGCCGTCGGTTTCTTTTGCGTCGGTTCGCTTTGTCTTCCTTCCCCGCTGGTTTTATTATTATTATTATTTTGAATGTTGTCGACGTGGCAGCCCGTTGAGGGGCGTCGCTTCATCTTCCCGCCCTTTCCGTGCGCGTAACCGATCCCGCGGCGCCCGGGCGTATAAAAGGGGGCCACGGCTCACTTCAGCCTTGTGTTCCTTTGCTCAGCACGTATTGGCTCAGGCATCCTTGGCGCTCTTGACTTCCCCCGCCTGCTTCGCTTGTCTGTTCATGTTTTTCCTTGGTGAGTCCTTTACAAAATTGTGCTTTGATTGTTCTTCGCAGTTTCATTTTTGTTGATTTTGATTGCGGTTTCGCTTTTGTTAGTTCTCACTATTCCTTTCGCTTGGTTCTTTATTTCGGCGCTTTTAGATGGCGAGCTCGAGTAGTAGCGGGTCATCGGATAGCGAGCGGATTTCCTCTAGTTCGGGCAGCTCTAGTTCTAGCTCGAGTGGTTCGTCAGCGGAGTCCTCCTCACGCGTGGCGCCGATGCAGTCTACGGCATCTTTGCGCGAGACTGGTGTTAAGGAGCCCGAACTTAGCCGCCACGGGAAGAATTCGATTGCCATGGGGGCGGAAGATGCTGGGGATGAGGATGTTGAGGTTGTTATTTTGGACGAAGAAGCTGGAGACGAAGGCGAGTCTGTCCCTGGCAAGGTTGTCCCCATCTACTATCTCGGATGATCTCGCGTGACTGAGACTGTTCTGGATGAGTTAGTGGTGGAGGGTCTCCTCAGCCCTGAAGCTCGCGAAGCATGCCGAGCTCCAGGCAATGAAACAACTCCCTGGCCAGAGCCATATGAGTACGTTATCTTCAAAGATTTCTTGACAGCCGGGCTTCGCTTTCCCTGTGAGCGGTTTGTGTGCGAGGTGCTCAAGAGGTTTGATCTACAGATCCATCAGCTTACTCCAAATGCCTTCGCTCGTATGGGCGTCTTTGCTAATGTGATGAAAATGATGGGCGCCAATCTGCACGTCAATATATTCGCCCAATACTATGAAGCGCAGCTCTTTGAGAAGAAAGTTCGCGGTGGTCGGCTGGAATTTGGGTCATACAACTTCTTTCCACAGAAAAGCCATGGCACTGTGACAATCGTACCAGCGTACCGCAACAAATGGCCTAACTGGCAGAAGTCATGGTTCTATGTTCATGTATGCACAGACGACGAACTAGTGGAGGCTGTTGAGAACAACCTGGCGAAGGCCAGTGTGCTTGTGTCTGAGTTAGTGCCTATGCGTGGAGTCAGAGTGGCCGAGGCTGTGCCTAGTGGAAGCGCGGCCTGCTTTTCTTCTGAGGCTTTCGTTCTGACGTCTCGTCGGCAAATTAGTCATGATCTTGTGGAGGAGTGGATTGTAGCGAACCAGTGGCCGCTGGAGGCCGGATCTATCTTCTCTGAATTCGCCAATGTTGACGGTGGATAGCGTCAACATTTAATAGTGCAATAAACATGATAAATGGTCAATACACTTGCAAATAGAGAAGTCTAGGGTTTTATCCGACCGTTGACGGTCCTTAATGATCAAATCCAACCGTCAACTAATCTTCTAAAGTGATATAAAATCAATCCTTCTACCTAGAGTAGGGCTTTAACTAACGAATTCCACGAGTTTTGGTGAATCAATGGTTTTGCAGTTAAACGCCGGAAAAGACACACTTTTGAGCTACACTGGAATGAAGAATGACAGAATGGACACCATGGCAACACAGGAACATTCCGGAAGAGACGAGAAGGTATCGCACCGAGCCGGGGGGCCGGGGGGCGGCCGAGCCCGCACCGGCCGGTTCTCGGCCCCGGACCCGGCCGATCTGGGCCACCACCCGGTTCGCGCCCCCTGTTCGCCCCGGTTTACTCCACCGCCTTTGAGGAACGATCTCCACCATCCGTCAAGGTCGGTTTGATCCAAGGGCTCACGTTGATTCGCCAGGGCTATAAAAGGAGAGGCACACCCCCCCATGAGGGGAGAATCCAAGAGAAGAAGAGAAGAGCTTTAGCTAGAAAACCTAATTAGGATTCTCGAAGGTGTCCCTTGAATGGATGACCTCTCGAGTTAGCATTCCAAGAGAGAGCTAGTTCTATACCTCTAGAAGCTAGTTCTTCAAAGGGAGAGGAATAGAGTTTAAAGAGAAAGTTTTGGAGGAGTATCGGCCTATCGGTGCTACCTCTACGGCTTGTATCTGAGACTACTTTGGAGTCAACTTCGTGTTCAAGTAAGTAACATTGTTTATTCTGTTTTTGCTAGTTTACGACTCTTTTTTGAGTACTTTAATCCTTGTAGCTCTTGGGTTAGAGTAGTATTCGTAGTGTAAGCGTGGTGCTTAGACTCCGTTACTCGTAGATGTACCCTATTGTCCGCATTTGGTGGTAGCTCGCGGAGGTGACTTATAGCCCGTTGAATCTTACTTATTCCACTATCCCGTCAAGAGGCCTAGCAGGAGAATAGTTGGTAGCTAAGTATAGTTTTGCCTGTGCTTATCCTATCCAACTCCCTAGTGAAACATTTTAATCATAATTTACTTGAGCCTGAACTAGAAGCCCTAGTTGTCCCCTCTATATCCCTACCTTCTACAGCCTTGTTTGCTACTCAGTTGGTTAAGTGTAGTTTAGAAGACCCTCACATATCTTTCTTTGGGTTCGATATTCAAACTGGGTATACTTATCCGGTGAAGTGCTACAACGTATCCGTGCGCTTGCGGAATTATTCAGTAGGCATTAGCAGATACCAACACTGACAAATTCCACGAGTTTTGGTGAATTATTATTTTGCAGGGATTGTTCCAGAAAACCACGGAAAATGGCCTAACTATCAAACGGAGTAACGAAACTTGACGCCAACGAAACCCCGCACATTGGACTCAGGAAGGATCCAGAAAACACCAGAACGAAGCGGAGCGCGGGGGCCCACATGGTGGGGCCGACCGGCCTGAGGAGAAATGCCGGGTGGCCACCCCCTAAAATAAACTTCTACGCCCTTCTGGAAGCTTCCTCCACCGCCTTTGAGGGTTAATATCCACCGTACCTTAAGTCGGTTTGATCAAACGACCATCGTGCATCCCAGCGGACTATAAATATAGGGCTAGACCCCTAGGGAAACCCTAATTCATTCTATCAATTCATTTGGAGAGCTAGAAGCCCTAGCTCATTTAGAGCTCTAGTAGATTAGAAAATAAGGAGAGAGGAGAGGAAGAAGTAGAAGAGGAGCCGGCTTGTCGGATCTTCCTCAACTTTGTACCTCTACGGAGACAGTTCATCTTCAAGTTCTTCAGTTGGTAACTCTAAGTCTTCTATTTGATTAAGTTTTGTTCTTACTTTACTTTGTTTACGGGATCTTAGCTCGTATTGAGTGCTCTAGTTATAGCGCATAGCTAGAGTAGTAATCGTTAGCGTAGACGTGGTGTCTAGGCTAGAGTTTACCTGAGTTTGCGCTCAATTCTTACGGTTAGTTGTGGTAGCCTTCAGAGGTGACAGCTTTGTTGGCCTTCGTATTCCATCACGTCGGAGTTGGTATTTCGTAGAGCTTTTGGCAGCCTTCCCCAGCTACCTTCTTTCTAGTCTTATTTGAGAGTTGGAAAGATACTGTTGCTCCAAAGTAGACAAGTATCGTAAGTCTGATTCTTAGTTATCTAGATCACCTTAGATAGCCCCTCTCTACCCACCAAAAACATTTATCTTATCTATCCTTGGACATTCTTGATTCGTTACTAGATCACTTCGCGTTCCTCGTGGAAATTCGATACCTTGGAATACTCTTATGTGTGAAAGCTACAGCGGTATCCGTGCGCTTGCGGATTTATCTCTTTGATTATTCTGTGTGCGTTAAATATACCAACAAGCTTTCTGGCGCTGTTGCCGGGGAACGGTAGCTGTTCTGGGATCGAGCCAAGTTCGTCTGTGTATCTTTTATTTTCATTTTTACCACCTTTACCCTTACCATATGGATTCCACGCCTATCTTCCAATTTTTGGCTCCAAAGGGCAAGTTGTTGGAGCCTCCACCATCATCACATCCTATTGTTACAGATGGCTATGAGCTTCGCCCTGCTTTCGTAGCCATAGTTCAGGAGCAATCCTTCTTTGGATTAGAAGACAAAAATCCATACACCCATCTTAGAGAATTTGAGCAATTGTGTTCTTGCTTGAATATTGCTGGCATGACACAAGAGACCATTAAATGGAAATTGTTTCCCTTCTCCCTTTTAGGAAGAGCAAAACAGTGGTATGCTCATACTGTAGGGGGAGTGAAAGGAAACTGGGATGAACTTCGAGACAAATTCTGGCTTGCTTTCTTCCCTCTTTCTCGGATCGCCACTCTTCGAATAGTTCTTACCTTTAAACAAAAGGAGAAGGAGACATTAGGAGCAGCTTGGGCTAGATTTTTAAGTCTTATCAATACCGGTCCAACACCACGTGCTTCTTTACCACTTTCATTTTGGTCTTAACAAGGAAGCTGCTCTACATCTCGACTTATCTTCTGGAGGTTTATTCTCGCATAACACCATGAGTGAGGGGAAAGCTATTTTAGAGAAAATCCTTGAAAACACCCCTTACACTGGCATCTTTGATGAATTTCCTGAAGAAGAAGAAGTCAAGCCAATCCCCGACCAACAAGAGGAGGCAGACACAATCAAATCTAAAATTCCTTCAAATTCTTTAGATGATTTGGTTGTTAAAGAATCTCCAATAGAGGAAACGCAACACATTTTAGAAGATGATGAAACTCATCCTTCCACGTTCCCTTTTAAAATCGAGGATGGTCTTTTTGAAGATTTTGACAATGCCTCGAATTTACCAGTTCAAGTGAAGCCTCTGACACACTCTATGTCATATGAGGGTGATGATGGCCAAAATAATGATTCTTTTCTTATGGAACATATTAAAGGACTATCGGCCATCATGAGTCATGAGTGGTTGGCAGAAATGGACTTATCCACTGAGGTAGCCCGAATCAATGCTCCCTCAGACGTTATCACTTGCATCCTTAAGGGAACCACTATAGAGGCTTACTATAGTCCAACAGTTGGGATGAATATCATTTCAAAGGCTTTGGCCGAACAACTTTTTCCCAACGAGTTTTTGATCCCATCTCATAAGCTTTTACGAATTCCTTCTGGAATTACTCTTGAAAGTTATGGGGTCATAAGACCTATTCCATTGCGAATACAGAGTTCTGAGTATCATCTAGATTTTCATATCTTTGACATCTCAGACACATCCATCTTGATTGGTGTACCTTTTGGGACATCTTTCAAGAAAGACCAAATTAGAGTCTCTTAGATGTAAAACTAGGAAGTTCTCCTATCACCATCTCGCTTGCACGCTCAAATAATGCAATAATAGAACCCAAGCCCGAACCAGACCCTGTTGAGGAAGTCTTAATGGCATCCTTAGAAGACATTGCCCAACCAACTCTCGATGATGAACACTTTGTTGAAGAAGAGGAAGAGTTGGCAGAGCCTGTCACGTTAGACGAAACTGAGGTATCATCACAACCCTCAGTTGAGCTAAAACCCCTTCCTTCTAGCTTAAAATATGTCTTCCTCAATAATAACCGAGAAACTCCTATGATCATAAGTGATAAACTTTCTGAAGAAGAAACACATCAACTTGTCACTGTCTTAGAAAGACATAAATCAGCCATAGGCTACTCAATCCAAGACCTTAAGAGAATTAGTCCTATTCTCTGTACTCATCGTATTCCCATCGATCCTGATTCTTCACCATCGAGGGAACCACAAAGGATACTTAACAACGCAATGCGAGAAGTTGTTAAAAAAGAGGTCCTCAAACTCTTGCACACCGGGATTTTTTATCCTGTACCTCATAGTGAGTGGGTTAGCCCTGTCCAAGTTGTGCCAAAGAAAGGAGGAATGACGGTGGTTAGGAATGAGAAGAATGAGCTCATCCCTCAACGTACTGTTACTGGGTGGCGTATGTGCATTGACTAACAGAAACTTAATAAGGCTACAAAGAAAGATCACTTCCCGTTACCCTTCATTGATGAAATGTTGGAACGGCTTGCAAATCACTCTTTCTTTTGTTTTCTTGACGGGTATTCCGATATCATCAAATCCCAATCCACCCAGGATGACCATAGTAAGACCACTTTCACATGCCCATATGGAACTTATGCATATCGACGAATGTCGTTCGGGCCGTAATGCTCCAAATTCTTTTCGGCGATGCATGATGTCTATTTTCTCCGATATGATCGAGAAAATCATGGAGGTGTTTATGGATGATTTTACCGTCTATGGCAAAACCTTCGATGAATGTTTAGAGAATCTAGACATGGTCTTACAACGGTGTGAAGAAAAGCACTTAGTCATGAACTGGGAGAAATGCCATTTTATGGTTCGGGAAGGAATTGCGCTAGGACATAAGGTGTCCGAACGTGGGATAGAAGTGGATAGAGCAAAGATTGAAGTTATTGAGCAACTTCCACCTCCCACAAATGTGAAAGGCATTCACAGTTTTCTAGGCCACGCAGGGTTCTATAGGCGTTTCATCAAAAACTTTTCTCAAATTGCTAGACCCCTGACTAGCCTTCTAGCTAAAGATGCACCTTTTGTTTTTAACACTGAGTGTCTTGAAGCCTTTGAAATCCTTAAGAGGGCACTAATCTCAGCTCCAATAATCCAACCACCTGATTAGAGTCTACCCTTTGAGATCATGTGTGATGCTAGCGACTTTACAGTTGGTGTTGTTTTAGGACAAACCAAAGATAAGAAACATTACAGTATATCCTATATCCTATGCTAGCAAAACCTTATCTGGGCCACAGCTTAATTATGCTACCACTAAAAAAGAGATGTTAGCAGTGGTCTTTGCAATAGACAAGTTTAGATCTTACTTAGTAGGAGCAAAGTTAATAATATACACAGATCATGCTGCACTTAAATACCTCCTCACTAAGAAAGATGCTAAGCCACGATTAATCCAATGGATTCTTCTGCTCCAAGAATTTGACATAGAAATAAAGGATAAGAAAGGAGTAGAAAATTCGGTAGCTGACCACTTATCTAGACTTCAATATAAAGACACATATAAGCTACCTATTAATGACTATCTAAGGGATAACACGCTCCTCGCGGTAACGGACTCTGATCCTTGGTACGCAAATATTGTCAACTATATGGTTGCAGGTTATGTTCCACCAGGGGAAGACAAAAGGAAGCTCAAGTATGAAAGTCGTATCCACTTGTGGGACGATCCATATCTTTACAGGGTCTGTGCCGATGGGTTGCTACGGAGGTGTGTCCCAATAGTTGAAGGAATGAAAATTATTGAGAGATGTCATACATCACCCTATGGAGGACATTATGGAGCATTCCGAACACATGCGAAGATTTGGCAAAGTGGATTCTTTTGGCCAATGATGTATCAAGATACAAAGGAATTTGTTAGAAGATGTCTCAGATGCTAGAAACACGGAAACATCAATACTCGGGATGCAATGCCACTCACGAACAACCTTCAAGTAGAATTGTTTGATGTCTGGGGAATTGATTTCATGGGACCACTCCCAAAGTCGAGATGCAGAATATATCTTGGTGGCAATTGACTACGTGTCTAAATGGGTAGAAGCATTACCATGTCGAGCCGCCGACTCCAAGCGCTCCAAGAAGATGTTCAACGAAGTAATATTTCCACGTTTTGGAATGCCTAGATTGGTCATAAGTGATAGAGGACCACATTTCATTGATAAAAGATTCCGACAGTTCTTAGCAGAAAATGGAGTCAAGCACAACATTGCAACTCCATACCATCCCCAAACAAGCGGTCAAGCTAAAACATCAAATAAGCAAATCAAGAATATTCTACAAAAGACCGTGGATGAGATGGGCAAGAAGTGGAAGTACAAGCTTTCTGATGCACTATGGGCTTTCCGAACTGCATACAAGACACCCATAGGCATGACACCTTATCGGCTTGTATATGGTAAAACATGCCACTTGCCTGTTGAATTGGAATTCAAAGCTCATTGGGCAATTAAGAAATGGAATATGGATTTCCATCTAGCTGGCAAGAATCGTCAAATGCAAATATATGAGCTTGAAGAATAGAGAGAAAAGGCTTATCACAACTCCAAGATTTACAAAGAAAGAACAAAAAGATGGCATGATAAGAGAATCAAGCACAAGGAGTTTAAGTCTGGAGATAAAGTCCTGCTATTTAATTCAAGAGTAAAGCTCTTTGGCCATGGAAAACTTTGAAGCAAATGGGAAGGACCATTCAAGGTAGTTGAAGCCTCATCACATGGTGCCATTACAATTCAAGACAATTCAGGTAACATCTTCAAGGTAAATGGTCAACGTTTAAAAATATTCCTTGAAACTGAAAACTTAGAAGAAATAGACATGATTGAATTTCTGCAATTTAATGATCCTATCTAAAAAGAATTCAATCACGAAGACTCGGACAACTGAAACTCATATGCCTAACACTTAATCTGTTCCACGAGTTTTGTGTTTATTTAAGTTTTGTAGGATTTGAAAGTTTGAGAAGAGTGAGACTTAACATGTAGGCCACAAGAGTGAATAAAGACTAAGCAAACATCTAGCTTGGGGAGGGCATCCCCTAGTTATCAAGTAAGTATACCTATGTGATTATCGAGTCTATCTTATAGTAATAAAATATCAAAAATATGTGGGCACTTGAAGGTCCACGCATGTAGAGTCTTTTGTGAGTCCATTAGTATAAAAGAAATAAAAAGATAAATAATCATTCAAACCAAAAGATACTTTAGTTATTTATTAGGGTGTAATCTTAGAGTGTGTATCTAGTTTGTTATGAGTCAAATAAAAACTGAAGAACAATAAAATTTTGTCTTGGAGATGATGAATAGTTGCTCTGTCGTAATTTCTTTCAAGTGCCTAGTTTTTAACCTTAAATTCTCCCGAGTTTTGGATATGACTGTTTTGATATAAGAATTTACTCTGAACCTGAAACTTGTGGAGGCATATGCTTAAGCTAAGTCTTGGTGATTGAGGGATATGATATGAGAGAGTCTGAGCTGCTATTTATCTTATTCCTAACGATACTAAGTTCTGGAGATTTATCTTTTGAAAACTCTAAAATCTTACATGATGAGCTCTTGTATGACAAAGTTTGAATTCCTACCAAAGTCATATATGATATACATTTAGAATAGGAAAACCTTTATTCATTTATGCTGCTTGCTTTGCATTGAGTTCAGTCAACCTTTGTCGTATACCTTATGAGAGTCTTGTCATGCTTTTAAAATCAAGATCACACTCACATACTCCACCTACATATGCATTGCTCCTACCCTAGGAGTAAGCGCAATCATTTTCCACTTTCATCCAGATCCACCTTAAAAATATTTTTCTCCTACACTAGGAGGAAATAACCCAAAAATACACCCTATAGGACAACCCCTGTTTAATGCTCTGAGTTCTTACTATTATCTCTCCAATCATTTATTGTATTCAAGGGATACATGTGGCTATGCAAAAGAAAAGTTATTAGAAAAAAATAAGGGAGTAAAAAAATAGACAAGTGTCCAAGTAATTAAAATAGTAGGTATTTAGATTCTCGCCTCCCTGAAAGAAAAAAAAAGAAAAAGAATAAAGATAGCCCATGTTTTCCTGTGAATGTTCTAAGTCCAAGAGAGAGAGAGAGATTTATTTTCAAAGAGCAAAAGTAGAATTAAGTTTAGCCACCATATATTCACCTATCCACCATATTCCATACACATGCACATCTTGGTTTTATTGTATGACTTGACTCTCTATGGATCCATTGTTTGACTTTACAATATATGAATTGCAAGTATGCTCATCCTTGTTTTAATGCCACTCCTATGAACTCCACTATAATCCTTAGCTATAGGAAGGAATGACATCATTAATGCCTCAGTAAGATCCACAAATACCACATATTAAGAGACTTGAGGGTGTCATACAATTAAGCTCTGAGTTTTATTTTGAAAACTTGTAAACACTCCGGAATATTGGTTGAGTGAAGAATTTGAGACATAGTGCTTGACTTGATTGTTCTATCTTTCAATTACTCAAGACCCATGCGAAAAGTTGAAAAGCTCCATAGTTAACGGTAAAATGGGTAAGTTTGAAAGTTAGAGCAGTTTTAAAGTCTAATCCGGAGGAGAATTTCTGTTTGAAAGCATGTGTACTTTTGAGGAGTGAAAGCATTGTAGCAACTTCTGATCCAAGTTTATTAGTTAGGCTTTGCTATGGGACTAGCAAAGGGTAAGCTTGAGGGAGCTTGTTGACAGTGGATAGCGTCAACATTTAATAGTGCAATAAACATAATAAATGGTCAATACACTTGCAAATAGAGAAGTCTAGGGTTTTATCGACAAATTCCACGAGTTTTGGTGAATTATTATTTTGCGAGGGGATTGTTCCGAAAAACCACGGAAAAGGGCCTAACTATCAAACGGAGTAACGAAACTTGACGCCAACGAAACCCCGCACATTGGACTTAGAAAGGATCTAGAAAACACCAGAACAAAGCGGAGCGCGGGGGCCCACATGGTGGGGCCGGCCGGCCTGAGGAGAAATGCCGGGCGGCCTCCCCCTAAAACCAACTTCTACGCCCTTCTGGAAGCTTCCTCCACCGCCTTTGAGGGTTAATATCCACCGTACCTTAAGTCGGTTTGATCAAACGGCCATCGTGCATCCCACTGGACTATAAATATAGGGCCAGACCCCCTAGGGAAACCCTAATTCGTTCTATCAATTCATTTGGAGAGCTAGAAGCCCTAGCTCATTTAGAGCTCTAATAGATTAGAAAATAGGGAGAGAGGAGAGGAAGAAGTAGAAGAGGAGCCGGCTTGTCGGATCTTCCTCAACTTTGTACCTCTACGGAGACAGTTCATCTTCAAGTTCTTCAGTTGGTAACTCTAAGTCTTCTATTTGATTAAGTTTTGTTCTTACTTTACTTTGTTTACGGGATCTTAGCTCGTATTGAGTGCTCTAGTTATAGCGCATAGCTAGAGTAGTAATCATTAGCGTAGACGTGGTGTCTAGGCTAGAGTTTACCTGAGTTTGCGCCCAATTCTTACGGTTAGTTGTGGTAGCCTTCAGAGGTGACAGCTTTGTTGGCCTTCGTATTCCATCACGTCGGAGTTGGTGTTTCGTAGAGCTTTTGGCAGCCTTCCCCAGTTACCTTCTTTCCAGTCTTATTTGAGAGTTGGAAAGGTACTGTTGCTCCAAAGTAGACAAGTATCGTAAGTCTGATTCTTAGTTATCTAGATCACCTTAGATAGCCCCTCTCTACCCACCAAAAACATTTATCTTATCTATCCTTGGACGTTCTTGATTCGTTACTAGATCACTTCGCGTTCCTCGTGGAAATTCGATACCTTGGAATACTCTTAGGTGAAAGCTACTGTGGTATCCGTGCGCTTGCGGATTTATCTCATTGATTATTCTGTGTGTGTTAAATATACCAACAGCCAACAAGAATGGCTATCGGGGGCCTATTTTTGAGGCTTCACGACCTCCGGCTTACGAATGCGACTTTGATTACGTTCGGTATATCGAAGGTCAGGCTGACGAGATTCTAGGTCCGTACAATTCAAAGGAACATAAAGTGAAGAATCATGGTCTTCCTGGTGTTTGAAGACTGAATTGAGTTTTCAATTTGATGAAAGTTTTTTTACAGGGATCGCATTGATCCGGCTCCGTTGGCAGAGCCCGGGACATCCGGGGCGGCTGCCCGCGGCGCAGGGGAGGCCATGGGCGTGGGCGTGGCCGCAAGAGGTCTACCGCCGCCTTCGGCCAAGCGGAAAATTGCTCGGATTGTTGAGCCAGCGGACATGCGAGTTGGACAAGAGATTGCTTGACCACTTGGAAGGAGCCGGAAGGTCATGCATGGAAAGACCCGGGACTTTGGGGCGATTTCGCTTTCTTCGGTAGAGTTGCCCGTTCTGTTTTAGATGGTTTCTTTGTCTTGCTTCGTTGTCTGGTTTGGTATGCTTAGTTTCGCTTATTTGGCTAACTTTGTTTTTGTTTTAGGGCAGCGAGGACCTCGGTGACATGGGGAGCCGCAAGATAGTTGATCCTCGCTCCGCTCTCGCCGGTACTTGGCAAGATGTCCGTGGGGGATGCCCTCACCAAGGGCTCCCGCAAACCTCCTCGGTCTGCGATGGCACTGCCACCGGAGGCTGGCGGAAAACGCCAAAAGGTGCAAGCTGGCATCGCTTCATCCGCTGGCGGGTCTGCGCCCACCGCCATGACTGCGCAACCCTCCGCCAGTGCTGACCCCGAGTTTGAGATTTCCGATCGCTTACTGCGGTTGTCGCCTTCTACCGCACGTTTCATTCTCTTCGAGCACGGGGAACTCCGTTTGGAGTCTCAAAATTTACAACATGGCGAAATACGAGTTTACTCGGGTTCAAGCTCCTCTAGCGAAGGTGAGGCCACTAAAGAGGAGACTTACCGAATTGCTCGTTCTTTAGGGATGCCTTCAAGTGCTCGGCTCATCGCCAACATCAACCCGGTGACGGCTGGACTGCTGTCGAACCGAGAGGGGGTGTCCTTGACGGATGCCTGCTTGGGATCTTTCGGCGCTCCTGATCTCGAGCAGGACCTTCTCTAGAGTTCGGACCTGGAGCTTGCCGAGGCTGTGAATTTTCATACTATCAGGGTATGTCCTGTTACACCATCGACTTTCATTTTGTCTTCTTATTCTGTTCTGTTTGCTTACATTACTTTGCTTGCGGTGCTCTCTCCCGGGCAGGCAAGGCCGCAAAAGATGGCCCTCGCTCAGCGCCAGAATTTCGAACGCGAACTGAATGCGCGGGACGAAAAGATCTCCACTCTCAAACGGGAGCTGAAGAACGCGAAGGCTACCGCCGCCGAGGCTGAGAAGATGGCTACTGCCAAGGAAGCGGCCATGAAGGTGAAGGAGAGTCTGACCACCCTTCGGCAGACTCGATAGGAGGAGAAACAGAACATTTCTGCGGAGGCTCAAAAGGTGGTCGACGCCTATAAAGACCTCCTGTTGAGTGTTGGCGAGGAGGCGACGCCCCCCGATGAGATTGCTGTGGACCGCTTCTTATCATGGCTGGCGAACGAGTTGCGAGGGGTGTCGGAGCACATGGCCGTTGGTCGTGAATATGCGTCCATGGAATCCCTTTGGGCTTATGCCCAGGCTCTGCAGGAGTCCTCGTGCGATCATTTCGGCACGGTGGAGGTAAAGGAGACGAAGGCTTACTGGAACCCGAGCTCGGAAGCGAACGTGGCTGCTATTCGCTTCTTCGAAGGGTTCTGGCGCCCCGGCGGCCGCGATATCGCCCTGCTCCGCGCCGCCCTCAGCCGAGGCCACATGAGTGCCAGTCCTTATCAAGACTTCGGTCCCTTATTTTGTTTTGTTTCTTGTTATCCTTATTTTCGTTTTGTGCCCTGCTATCATAGACTCCGAAGGAGCAGGCGGCGATCAAAGAAAAAGTCAAGGCTTACCTCGCCCTGCGTGACGCGCGTGAGGGAAGTACATCAGGCAAAGCCGCGCCACCGCCCCCCACGGATGAGGTCCCTGCCAAAGAAACTCCTACTGACGAAGTGGTGAGAAGTCAGGCCCCAGACGCCTGAGGACTTTGAACCTAACCCGGCTCGGGTTGTGAGCCAGCGTATATAATGAAATTTGTATTAAGACTTATATGTCAACTTGTCGATGGCGCAGGATCCCGCAGAGGGGCCTAGCCATCCAGTGGAAGTTTACCCTTTAACTATCCGCTGTGGTAATTTCATCATCGGCGGAGGTTCCTAGTATGAGTACCGGCAACGACATATTGGTTGTTCGCTGGGCCGTTTTATCCGATCACGCCTTCGTCACAACGCGGTGACGTCGCACACCCTGCGCCAATTTTACCGGGACTTCAACCCGGGCGTTCTAGAGGATAGGACGCAACGTCGTGCAAATGCTCCCCCTCTTCTTATTCCGAAGGAGCCTGAAGATTTTTTGTCCCACTAGAGGAGCGCCGGTTTAACTATTTTTGTAAGCCCGATTGTTGAGTTCCTGACCTAATCTTAAAATGCGCCCTGGATTTTTGTGTGCTCTTCGCACGGGCAGTGGCGCGCGAAGGGTTATGAAATGCTAGTGTCTCTCAACTTAGTTCGATTTATCTTTTTGGTGGGAATGGCAACCATCCGCTTAACGAATGGAGCCACTCCCGTGTTCTAGCGAATGTAGGATGATCCTTCTGGGCTTATGGTTTTGGCTCCCTCCCCCCTTAGCGCAGAGGGGTTGGCCGTTCGCGAGATTTAGTTCGTCGCTACGAACGCGATTAGCCCCTCTATTGTTTTCATCAAAAAAGGCTCCCTTCCCCCCTTTGAATAGGGGACGACCATTCACGAGATTGAGTTCGTTATTGCGAACACGATTAGCCCCTCTAGGGTTTTCATCGAAAAGGCTCCCTCCCCCCTTTGAATAGGGGACGGCCGTTTGCGAGATTGAGTTCGTTATTGCGAACACGTACTCGTTGCTGTTTGTATTGCCATAGTTTTACTTATGTGAATACAAATACATTGCCTGATCTTGTGGCCCTGTCTCTTCGTGCTTGCGATCTGTGGGTTTCGACATCTGCCAGGAGATCTAGGGGTGCCTTGTCGATCTCACCAATTCGGACAGTTGACGCTTGACTAGAGCGAATTACCTGATCAATGTCTGCCAGCGGATCTGGTTGTTGGATGGTTGATGCTGGCTTAGGATGATCTAGCTGCACAATTTCTGCCAGTAGACCTACAAGTGCCTGTCTACTTGGCTCGAATAGTATGCGAGGTGGCTCGAACAGTATGCAAGGTGGCGCGGCTATTCGGATAGACCCAAGCTCTGACGCATCGTCTTGCTGTGAACTTGCCCGCGGTGGTCAAGGCTAATGATTTTTTGGTGGCCTTTCTTTTTTAGTCTAAGCTTCCTACTTGGATGATGCACGCGAGCGACTCTGGTTGGGCTTTTCGCCCTTCCCTGATACCCTCCAGGCCTAGCAGCTATTGAGCGTAGTGAGGACTACATTTTGGTTTTGGTTTGTAGGAGCCGGAGCTCGTGGTAACCTTTTTATAGTGGCTGTATGGTGGCCGAGCACTGTTTAATAGGGTGGTTGGGTTCTTGATTTTGTGGCCGTGATATCTGTTGCTTTTATTGTGATGGGTATGCCACAGATATTTTTCCTGAACTCATCACATGGGGTTGATACGCTTTGATTGTGCTTTACCCTCTGTGCCTACCACATGGCTTTATGACCAGCCTTTGGGCCTGGTGGCTATGGCCTGCTGCTGGTGTTGATTATTGACATCCTTAGATGGTGGCTACCTATTCGCATGATGTGCTCGGGCATTGGCACCGGGCTGTTTGGCGGTCCTGATTCGCTTTTTGGCAAAAACATGGAGACCTTAGTTTGGTCAACACCCTTAGGTGTGGTGGTGATCTATTTGCGTGATGTGCTCGGGCGTTTGCACCATTCGGTTTGGAAAACCCTTGTCGTTCTGTCCGAGATCTGGGAAACCCCGACCCTTAGGTCTTTTCGGTGTGCGCCTTTCCTTTCGGATATTACGGGTTTGCGATTTTGTATTTAGCAACCCAACATTATATATTTTTTGATATTAAAGTGCATCGAGGTACTTTTTCAAAAGTGTTTTCTCCTGTTCAGTGGTGCTGGGTATTTATACAATATTACAATCATCAAATTTTGAAAAGGAAAATTACAGAGCCGTAGCTCAGGGGTAGAAACGGCGAAGATTGTCGGCTTGTAAGTGTGCGAGGTCTCGGCTCCATCCTACGCTCGGAGCCCGAACACACCTTGGCATAGGCTGCTTGCGACGATGAAAGGCCCATACCACTGTGGCTGGAGCTTCACCTGCTTGTTGTTGTGCCTAACAAGGACGAGGTCGCCTGTCCTTATCTGTTTTCGCAGCACCTTTTTGTCTCTCCAGTTCTTTGTTTCGGCATGATATTTGTTGAGATTACCCGCAGCCTTTAACCTGGTTTCTTCAACAGTTTCTAGTTCCACATATCTGGCCGACAGTGTGTTTGTTGCAACCAAAGTTCGAAAGGATCCTAGCTTGAGCTCTTCTGGAGTTACCGCTTCGTCGCCGAAAAGCAGGCGGAAAGGGTGAAGCCTGTCGCCCTTGACTGAGAGATGTTGTGGCCCCATACTGCCGTTGTCAATTGATGTGCCCATTTTCCCTTTTTTGCTTCAAACAGCGCCTTGGCAACTGACTCAAATATTAGTCCATTTGCTCTTTCTATTGCTCCATTTGATGCTGGGTGATATACTGATGCGAAATTCAGCTGGATGGATAATTCCTGACAAAAAGCTCTGAATTCGGTGGAATCGAATTGCTTGCCATTGTCAACCGTAATTCTAGATGGCACTCCAAAACGATAGACTATTCTTTGCCATACAAAGGTGATTAATGTACTGGAGGTTATCCTGGCGAGTGGTTTCGCTTCAACCCATTTGGTGAAGTATTCCAAGGCTACCGCTGCGAAACAGACGTTCCCAGGTGCTGCTGGCAGTGGTCCTACTATGTCAATGCCCCATCTTTGTAGCGGCCACGTGGGTATGATGGATTTGGTCTTGTTCGCAGGACTGCTTTGGTTTTTGGTGAACATTTGATAGTTTTTGCATTTTCGGACCAGCTCTTTAGCATCTTCGGCAGCTGTTGGCCAGTAGAAGCCCCACCTCATTGCTCTGTGTGCTATCTCGTGTGCACCCCTGTGTGCCCCACATGAACCGGAATGTATTTCGCCTAGCAGCTTGATACCTTCCTGTCGGCTTATGCACTTCAACATCGGCAAAAGATGCCATACTTGTACAGCTCTCCCGCAATGATTGAGTAAAGACGAGTTCTTGCTACCCATCACTCTGTCTCTTGCTTGTTTGATGGTTCGAATGTTCCGTTGATGAAAGCGAAAATTGGCGCTCTCCAGTCCTCACTGGTTATCGAGTGAATGGTTTTGGGGTTGTTCTCTTCTTCTTTGATGGATTGGATTGTTAGAGTCTAAAAGAAAACATCTGGAGGAAGGTCCTTTCCTTGGGCCGCTAATTTTGCTAGCTCGTCCGCTTCTACATTTTTGCCTCTCGAGATGTGCCTGATTGAGAAACCGACGAAATGCCTTTCCATTGTTCTGACAGCTGCTAAGTACTTGGTTAGCTCTGGTTCCCTTGCTGAGAAAGTTTTCTCGATCTAGCCCACACCATGGAGTCTGTCTTGATGATGCAGCGACGTACCCCTAGAGCCCTGAGCTTGCGAAGGGCTAGCATACGGCCTCATATTCGGCGATGTTGTTGGTCGACAGGAACACGAGCCTGGCGGCATATCGTATCTTCGATCTAGTTGGTGGTGAAAGGATAGCCGCAATTCCTGCTCCCGATGAACCCCAAGCTCCATCGCAGTGTACGGTCTATGTAGGTTCCTCGAGCTGCAGGGTTGTGTTGTCTGCGGCTGGGGTCCAATCGGCGATGAAGTCTGCCAGAGCTTGAGACTTTATTGCCGATCGATGTTCAAAATCAATGATGGATTCATTGAGCTCTGCTGCCCATTTTGCTATTCGCCCTATTGCTTCTGGGTTCTTTGAAAAGCGCTTCAAGCCGCTGAGAAGATAAAACCTTGATCTTGTGGGATTGGAAGTAAGGTTTGAGTTTTCTTAAAGCCATGACCACTTTGTGTACATGATTTTTCTCGAGTTCAGAATAGTTTATCTTTGCTCCAGCGAGCGCTTCTGATACGAAATAAATGGGGAATTGCCGAAGCTAGCCTTCATGCTCTTTTTCTTCGACCAGGACCGCACTTACTACTGTAGGCGATGCTGCGAGGTACAACAAAAGGGTTGCCTTTGGTGAAGGTGTTGTCAGGGTTGTCATCTTCACGAGGTAGGCCTTTAGATCGTCAAACACACGCTGTTGCTGAGGCCCCCATTCGAATATATTTGATTCTCTTAAAACCCTGAAGAATGGCAGTCCTTTCTCCACCGAACGAGAAACGAACCTGTTTAACGCTGCTAGCCTTCCTATGAGCTACTTTGGACCTGCTTCCTACTCGAAGGAGGTTGCATATTGACTATCGCCGCTATTTTCTCGGGGTTCGCCTTGATTCCTCTCGCTAGATACGAGGCAACCTAACATTTTTCTCGCTTTTTATGCCGAAGATGCACTTCTCGGGATTTAGCTTCAGCCCACTTGACTTTAAATTGGCGAGGGTCTCTTTCAGGTCAGCGATGTGGCAATCCTTCTTTTTGATCACCACCACTATGTCGTCGACATAAGCCACCCGGAGTTTCGCCCTTCCGATTTTTTGAATACCCGAGCTGTCATTCGCGAGAAGGTGGCCCCCGAATTTCTAGAACCTTCCGGCATTCTCCGGAAGCAATAAGTCCCTCCCGGTGTTATGAAGCTTGTTTTCTCTTCATCTTCGGTATTCATCCAGATTTGATGGTACCCCGAGAAGTAATCTAACAGGCTTAGCATTTTTGATCCGGCCGCGACATCGACTAAAGTGTCTATTCGCGGTAACAGGAAGGGGTCCTTTGGGCACGCCTTGTTGAGGTCGGTGAAGTCGACACACATTCACCACTTTCCATTGCTTTTTCTGACCATCACTATGTTTGCCAGCCATTCGGGATATTGCACAGGTCTTATAACTTCGACATCCAACAGTCTTTGTACTTCCTGCTTCGCACCCTCCGCCCTTTCGTCTGACATTTTCCTCAATCTTTGTTTTTGTGGTCTAGCCCTGGGGCTGATGTCCAGGTTGTGCTGCGCGAGGTCGCGTTTTACTCCCTTGAGATCACTGGCCGACCAGGCGAATACTTCGATGTTGTTGCTAAGGAAGTCGGCTAGGCTGTTAAACCCGCCGAACTGAGATTTGAACCGATGTAAGCCGTTTTTGTCTTGCTCGTTAGGTGAAAGGTTGATCTTTATCTTGTCGTGTTTGTCTACGGGTCTAGCTCGCTTTGTATCCTTGTCCACTTTTTCCAGCGGTTCCGTCGAGTTTGTTACCTCGTTGATTACACTGTATCCAGGTGTAGGTTTGCCTTCAATGCGCCTTGCTGCCAACTGATCTCCGTGCATGGTGATTACACCGAAAGGGGATGGCATCTTCATGTAGAGGTGGGTTTGTCTTATCACGATGTCGAACTTGTTTATGACGCCTCTTCCGAAGATTGTGGTGTACGGGTATTCGATATTGACAATGTCGAACGTGATGCTTTCAGTGCGCACTCGGTTGCCTTCTTCGAACGACACCGGGATTTGTTTATTTCCGATGGCGTCGACTTTCTTGCCGCCGAACCCATACAGTGGGTTTCCTGCCGGTTCCACTATTCTTCTATCAAAACCCATAGCCTCAAATGGTTTGGTGAATAATATGTCTACCGAACTGCCATTGTCTACCAATATATTGTGCAGGGTGAATCCGGCGGCATTTGTGGTGATGACGAAGGCATCGGTATGCGGGTAGTCTCAAAGCTGGAAATCGGACTCATCGAATGAGATTGGGAGAGTTGCCCATGCCGGCCGATTGAGCGGTACTCTCGGCGTTACTGTTAGAACTCGTTGCTCGTGATCTTTCTTCGCTCTTTTGCTCTGATGCTCTTGATTGGAACCTCCTATTATTGCGAAGATGTGCCCCTTGGTTGGTAAAACCGTGTTTACGATTTGCATCTCCCTCGAATTATCCATAGAGTTTGACGCTGTGTTCTTTGGTTCCTTGCTAGCGATCATTCTGCCTTTTTTAGGCTGCCAAGGCCGAAGAGCTGGGACCCAAGACGAAATGATGCACCTGGGGATGTGCGAATTGCCAGGCTAGGGGGCTATGGGCGGCGTATCCCATTGGAAATGTAGGCGTTGTTTGTGATAGCTGGTGCTAGTAATTGGTGGCCAGGTTATGGAAAACATGTTTGGCCTGTTCACCGCGGGTGGCCGCGTCATCGCGCTCCTTCTGCTCTTTGGCCATCTTTCTATATTTGCATTCCTTGGTTGTGTGACCCATGTTTTCACCACAGAACAGACAGAAAGGCGGCCTTTGTGTCCTGCCCCTTCCTGGAGCTGCTCGTCCTCCTCTGCCGCGCGCATCTGATCTTCCTCCACGCTGGGTGTTGCTGAAATGTGCGCTTCCTTTTGGATTTGACTGGTTTTGTTGAGGGTGCGTGCGGTCTTGTTCCACTTCTTGGTGCATGTTGTAGATTGAGCGAGGCTGCCTGTTTCTCTGATCCGTCGGTGGTGGCTTTGAACTTCGCGCTTGCTCTCTTCTTCACCTGAAATCCTCCTCGGAACATGCGAAGCGTCTCATTCTGTTGAATAACTCTTGCACGGTTTTGGGTGGATCGCGAGCCAGGTGTGTCGCGCATTGGCCTATTGCGAGGCCCTCTGTTGCGGCGGCAATGACCGTTTTGTCTTGTATACTGGGTACTTGCGCTTTGATCTGGATGAACCTTTCCAGGTATTCAGCAAGGGACTCTCCCTCTTTTTTAATGCAGTTTAGGACATCTCTTGTTTTGGTCTTCAAACAAATTCCTTGGAAGTTTGCCAAAAGATCACTTGGGCTTCGCCGTCTGCCACTCTTTCTGTACCTTCGGGGGCTCCAACGGGCACGAGCTCTTCGGCTTGCTTTTCACCTGTGATTGCTGCGGCCTTCGCAGCCTCGTTGGCGTCCTCCGTGGGTTTCGCGATAGTTTTCCCTGGAGCCATGGTCGCAATGGGCCGACCACGATGGGCGCCACTGTTGGTTTAGCGAGTAAACCACTGGCTGGGCCGGATGGCCATTAACTTTTTCTCTCTCCCTTTACTCAGCCTTTCAGGTCGTATTTATAGGTGGGGTGAGACCCCAGGTCTGGCGTGAATTCTGTTCCTGCCCCGCTAGGAGAACCCAGCACAAAGCCCTTTACGGCCCCATGAACAAGAAGGGCAGCAACGTCTTTCTTCCCTCTGACTGCTACCTACTCCCCTCTTCTGACCACGCGGGCCCCTGTTTCTCTGCGCGCTACGCCCTCAACGACCCACGTACCTTCTTTCTCGCTGGGTGCGATTGAAAACCAATTCACCTTAGCAAAGACACCTTCGCCAAAGTGAATGCTTAACTCAGGCTCGCTATGGCTCTAGGTCGCGCCCGTCCAGCGAAATCGATCTCGCACCAACGAAAGGATCTTCGCCGAGGCGGTACCACAGGGAGGGGAGCCCTGATGCCTCCCCCCAACAGGATCCTTAAGAGGTACCCCATCAGTTGGGCGAAGTTGCAAGTGAAGATCCATGGGTGTGGCAACAGTTCGACTATCAGTGATGGCTGAACGAGAAATAAGATCTTGTATGTACTTAGACTGAGAAAGATGGTATCCCTTAGTAGATTGTTTGACCTCAATGCCTAAGAAATAATTGAGAGGACCAAAATCAGACATCTGAAATTCAGCACTAAGCTCATGGGAAATATGAGCCTTATCATCACCCATAATCAACATATCATCAACATAGAGAAGAAGCAACGTACGGCCACGTGGAGACAAATGAACAAATAAAGCCGAATCATGATCACTAGCTGAAAAACCAGCAGCCTATATCACTAAGACAAAACACTCATGCCAAGCACGCGAGCCTGTTTAAGGCCATATAAAGCACGGTGAAGACGACAGACATATCCTGGAGGAGCGACAACACCTGGGGGCAGTTTGTGGCAGAACCGCCTAAATTAATACCCTCACAAGAGTATCTGTCTTCCATTAGACACTAAGTACTCAAGGGAGCGCACTAATTTAATCGATTCTGTCGAGCACACCCAACGGGAGAACTCAAAAATCCACCGTTTTCATCAGGATCATAAATAAGAGAATAGAGCTTACAAGCAACTTACATTTCTTACATCTCAAGTTGACATATGATTAGAATATGACTTATGAATTACAACAGCGGAAGAATAATTATAGTGTAGCAAAATGAAAGTTGATTCATTTTAAGCTTATATGGTAACACCTAATTATTATTGCAGCGGAAATAAATATTTATTCAATTACAAGTATAACCAGTTAACATGATGAAGATATTACTCATGATAGGGTTTTCCTTGTAAAACATTTGGTAAAGGTTTGTAAACAAAACTACTATCGCTACGAAATTGGAATTCCTCGCTGAGCCCACCAGGAGGTATCCACACACGAGTCGGCCAGACTAGCCTCCACCATTACCTCCGCAATGGGGGGGATAAAACCCCCCGAGTACTCGGTTGTACTCAGTAAGACTTACCTGATAGGAGGAAATAAAATGACTCCAAGGATATGTAAGGCTATTTGGCTTGTGGGTTTATAATTGCAGAGAAGCATTACTAATAGTGCATCCTTATATTCAAATTTTAGCAGTCAATATTAATTCATTAGCTAACCATTCTAAGTAAGCACCTGAACTACTTTCAATCAGGTGGTAAGCAATCGAGAACCATTTTTATCCTTTTTCCACCTTCTATTTCTTACTAAGCTGCCAGAATAAAGCCCTCGTTGTTACCGTTCTCAGAACGGCGATTCACGAATCGATTAGCCCAGCTGGGTACCCCAAGAGACACTCTTCATCTGCATCCGTAGACACAGACAAGAACAGCTCGCTACTCTCCTGCCCGGGGCTCCAGGTCCCCGTCCTAACCAGGACTCCAAGCCCCGACATTACCGGCCCGGCCGTGTAATGCGGTGCAAGGACCTCCAAACCC
The DNA here is from genome assembly GCA_015844335.1 of Chrysopogon serrulatus. Classification (NCBI taxonomy): domain Eukaryota; kingdom Viridiplantae; phylum Streptophyta; class Magnoliopsida; order Poales; family Poaceae; genus Chrysopogon; species Chrysopogon serrulatus. The sequence continues at coordinate 67,051 of JADLZL010005716.1, read as the reverse complement.
AATATACCACCCTATACAGTCGGTCCGGAAAGAGCCGAAACCCAAGACAAGAGAGAAACAAGCCTTCCGAGCCCCCATAAGCAAGTGTGTGTTCGGGATAAGAGATCTGTGACTTGACCTTCAACCCTTAGTGTTGACGGTGGATAGCGTCAACATTTAATAGATCAATAGACACAAGAAACACATGAATATCTAGAACTCTAGGGTTTTATGTGACAATTTCCATGAGTTTTGGTGATTTATCAATTTCTAGGGACTATTCCAGAAAACGGTGGAAAAGGATTTAATTATCAAAATACATCTCGGAATTATCCGCAACTCAAGAATACGCTACACAACTCTAGAAGGATCCAGAATACACCGGAGCGAAGGGGGAGCACGAGGGGGCTTCAGGGGGGCCGGCCCCACCCCCCACTGTCATGCCGCCCCCCCCCCCATGAGGGGAACCTCTCCCCTTCCCGAGTCTTCCTCCACCGCCATTGAGGTTTCATCTTAGCCGCCCCTTAAGTGGGTTTGATCTAACGGCCATCGTGCATCCCACCGGACTATAAATACAGGGTCAGACCCCCTCTTGGAGCCATCAAGTCATTTGGAGATCAAACATCTAGAGCCAGAAACCCTAGTTCCTTAGAGTTCCTCTATTCTATAGTAGTAGCCTAGTTAGATTAGATGTAGAGGGAGTCAAGCTGAGTTAATCTAGCTTGGGTTCCCGATCGGTGTTGCCAGGAGCGTGGAGTTCGGTACTGTTCTTGTACTCTTTGTATTATTATTACATCGTTCTTAGCAATATTAGTATTCATCTATGTTCTTGATTGCAATGTTTATCGTCTACTTTGATTACATGTCTAGTATAGTTAGTCCCCTGCTATTGAATTCTTATATATGCTCGTATAGCGCTCATCCAGATGTACACTGGGCGAGTGGTAGGCATTATGTAGGCATAGAGCCTAGATATTATGCTTATCTGCGAGTGCCCCCTGATGTGCCGTGTCACGTGGTAGCTCGTGGAGGTGACTTATAGCTTCATTTAATCCTCTGTAATCCACCCTTCGCACATAGATTTGTAGAGCGCGGTCGTGATGGAAGGTGACAGTTGTCTTAATTTCCTTCTTTAGTTGATGCTCCTTATATTTGATATCATAGCAGCCTAAAAATGATTGCTAGATGTGTTTGCACTAATTGAAGTGTTCGTTGATGTGTAGTTATAGAATGACATTAGGAACTATTTCTCTAATATTCGGATCTAATGCGTTATTATGGTAGTTAGAGTGCTCTGAGTGAATCTATTATCTTAATATGATGCTTGATCAATGCTTATAATCTATATATTTATCCTATGACTTATCCCTGTTATGAGTAGATGTGAGATTATGGTTTACTGTTGCATTAATGGTATAAGTTATCAATATATTCTGCCTGACCTTCCCAGTCACATAAAATGATATAGATCTATTTAGTGTTATTCTTGTAATAATGCTAGATAGTACCAACAAACATTCTTTGGCACCATAGCTAGGGATGACAACCTAGTACACTACTAGAGGTGTAGGTAATTGATAGTTGACTATTACCAAAACAAGTGATGAGTTAATTAATACCAACAAGCATTTTTTGCGCCGTTGCCGGGGAAGGTAGCTAGGCAATTAAAGAATATTGATTCACTTATAACCATTAACCCCTGCTCAAGCAGGATTACCCTTGTTTTGTCTACTTTAATATCTTATACAGGGTAATAAATGACCGGTTTATGACCTTCCGGTAAGCTCCCACAAAAAAAAGAAAGAGAAGAAGAAACACATTTAATCTAAGATTTGAGAAAGAGGTCAACGTCACAAGATTTCAATTTGTATCTCAAGTGACAGGAACAAAGATGCTGCATCACTCACAAATTCCATCATGTGAGTCATGGTAAGTATGATCAAATAAAGGTGAGAAAGTCTTGCTCATGGACTTTAAATTTGATGATTAGTTATCCTTTGCATTCCACTGCATATTTACTTTTCACAATCCAAACATCCATCTCATTTAGTTTAAAGTTTTTCATCCATAACATGTTTAGTTCCATTCATATATCCATCCCACTTGCATTCTTATAAATAATAATAATAAAAAAACTCACCATGATCATGCTCTTTTTATCTCTACTTGAATAAACTTCTATAATACTTTCATGCTATCTGTATTTGCTATAGTATGCTTAGGGTTGGCAGTAGCTTCATACACCTTTGAAATTGAGCTTTGATTGTTTTCTTAAGTTAAAGTAGACATGGTGTCTAGTTTAATCTTTGAATCATAAGGTGTGTTGATCTTACTTCTAAAAGGTTTTTGAATTAAGCAAGGTGCTTAGGTTAAAATCCTTTCCTGAATCAAATTAGACGTGAGTCTAGGTTGATTTTTGAGCTAATAGTACATGTAGTAGATACTGGTTATTTTGTTGGACTAACCCCTACAGGAGAATTTTTAAATTTAATCTGGGTAAGTCAAGAAAGAAATTCACATATGAGATGAATCAAGGCAGGTAATGACTCTACACAAAGAAGGTATTAATGTTTATTCATTTATCTTTGTGCAAGTCATCTTTGCCTTAAACGATGCTAGAATGCAGCAACAGTGCAAAACATGATAGAAATAATCTATGCTAAACAATCTTAAACCATACATCATCTTGTTAGTATAGAGTTGCAAAAAGTATAGACAAAACTCGTATTCCAAATTTGCTATATTCCCTCGGGTATGTGTCCATTAACATTTTGCAGGAAAGAAACAAATCAACTGATCATGAGTAATGTCAATGGCAACCTAGCATTAAGCTTTTCCAGGACTCAAGCTAGGTGGATGATGAGAAGAGAGACACAGCTAAACCATTGGAGATGAAGTTTTCACATGAATATTAAGAAGTTCCCTCAATAACCATCAGGACGGCTGGCGTATCACTCACAAAGAAGAACCACTCATCGCCATGCCAAAAGAAGACAAAGACAACCAGAGTGAAACTTGAGTTTGCATCTCCAGTGGACCCCAGTTCATCAACCATGAATCAATTAAGATTAAGAAAAGGTTGATGAAAAGCATGCAATTGTTCGTATTTCCATCAAATGGTGAAAAGGCTAAGCTAATAGAAGGAAGACCCTGCTCAAAGGACCACAAGCTATCACCAATGGATCAACCGGACAACCCTCCTTCTTCAGGTAAGTTTATCACTTTTAAAGAAGGGAGGATAAAGACATAAGGTATGTTAATCTAAGTCTCATGCAACATTAAATGATATTCAACATCTTATACCATGTTGCTCATTTATCTTTACCTTATGCCATGCTCAACCTACTAAAATACATAAGATGACCCTTTGGTTCACCATACATATTCTTGGTTCTATTTGAATAAATATCTCTAGTCTTTTAAACTTCCTTGTTCTATTATAAGTATGCTTTAGAATATTACTTAAACATAACTATAGGATCAAGGTATGCTTGTATAAGAATTTGGTTGTGTATACAGACTACCCTCTCATATATAAAAATGATTGAATCATATTAGGAGACTGTTTATAGAATCAAATCAAGGTTAGAGGTATTCCACAAATTAATATCTTCGCCTTATTGAAAAAAATAATGATGAATCATTGGCAAACACTATCCATACTTTAATTATTATATTCCTTTGGGTATGTGTTGTCTACTAATCCCTTGCAGAAAAGAATTGAGAGAAGTAGAAAGCTAGAAGAGTGAGAAAGAAATACAACATATGAGACGAGATGCCAATGAACAACTCAAGATGCAAGGAAGGAAAAGACCAGTGAAATTCATCTATCCTTTACATGGTGTCATCACACTCTATCAATAAAGGTACCATCTTAAAAGGTAAGTGGTCATTATTTCCTCCTGATCTTGAAGAACACATCATAGTACCATTCTCTTGATCTCAGTCTTAACCTAAGGAGCTAAAAGATTATATAACTTATAAAGATGAACAATCCTTCCATAAGTTAAGCAACTCCACTCCTAAGCTTAAATGTCATATTTATACTTCTGATCTTCTCACCCATGTTATAACTTAACAATGCGAACAACATCAATCTTATTGTGCCTAAGGATAGAGAAGAATGAATAAATTTCTAGTTCTGTGGGTGTTTGCCCACCAACAGAGCCCATGCACTTGATCTCTACCTTGTCTTTATGAGCAGAACACACTCTAAGCACAGTGTGGGGAGATTCTCTAAATCCTATAAGTGAAAGTTCTCAACCAATGACAACGATGCGCATAAGATTGGTTTTGAGATGCTAAAAAAAGGAAAGAAGGTGGAACAACCATTGGAAGCGCCACTAGTGGAGGCACCACCTCAATCCTTATCCTCAAAGAGCAAACCGAAGTACTTGATCAACGAACCACTGCAAGAAGGAGTCCAAGTCGAAGGACTTAAAACGTCGAATCCTCGCCGTGAGGTAACATCGATAATTATCCATATCTACTTTCTTACATCGCATGATTTATTCTCTTTTTTAGCATGATTACTTTTCTACATTAGTATTGCATAGAAAACAACAAAAATAAATAGATATGCATTAGGCTGCATTCATCTTAAAAACTTAAAGCCCTATGTGAAACTCTTGTGGTATAAAAATAGTAGGAGTGCTCATTGTGGTGGTCTGGACAATAAAAATAAATATCATGCATATTTCCTTTCTGCATATAAATCTAAAAACTCCAAAAATATTAATTGAGCATCCTACTGCAATACTGCTATCATAAAAATACTTTGAAACCTTCACAACACCCAATCCTCTAAAATGGCTAATCATTAACTTTTTATCCTAATACCATTCCACGAGTTTTGGTGTTTTGTGAGAGCTTTATGCAGGATGACTCCGAGAGCTAGGTCACCTAGGTAGCTTCATCTTTACCATTCGAAGTACACCTTTTCAACACACAGTTAACCCCTGTGTGGAGGAAATAACTTCTTGGGTGATGAGATTGAAGTATTCCTAGCGACACTTGCTCTTATAAGCATGAGTTCCTCTGTGAGGACCACTCAGCTTCAACGCTCAACTATGACAATATTCAGCTTGGGGGAGGGCATCCCCTAGTTATCGTGGTAAGTATACCTATGCGATTATCGAGTCTATCTTATAGTCATAAAATACCAAAAATATATGGGCACATGAAGGTCCACGTCTGTAGAGTCTTTTGTGAGTCTATTAGTTAAAAAGATATAAAAAGATAAACAACAATCAAAACCAAATAAAGATACTCTAGCTATTTATTAAGGTGTGATTACAGAGTGTGTTTAAAAGTCTGTCTAGTTGTTAAGAGTCAAATAAAAACTGAGGAACAATAAAATCTTGTCTTGGAAATGATGAATAGTTGCTCTACCGTAATTCCTTTCAAGTGCCTAGTTTTCAACCTTAAGTTCTCCCGAGTTTTGGATATGACTGCTTTGATATAAGAATTTACTTTGAACCTAAAACTTGTGGAGGCATATGCTTGAGTTAAGTCTAGGTGATTGATGGATATGATACGAGAAAGTCTAAACCGCTATTTATCTTATTCCTAGCGATACTAAGTTCTAGAGATTTATCTTTTAAAATCCAAAATCTTACATAATGAGCTCTTGTATGATGAAGTTTGAACTCCTACCAATGCCATATATATGATATACATTTAGATTAGGAAAACATTTGCTTATTCATGCTGCTTGCATTACATTGAGTTCAATCAACCTTTGTTGTATACCTTATGAGAGTCTTGTCATGCTTTTAAAATCAAGATCACTTACACACTCCGCCCACATATGCATTACTCCTACTCTTGGAGTAAGCGCAATTATTTTTCACTTTCATCCAGATCCACCTTAAAAATGTTTTTCTCCTACACTGGGAGTGAACACCCAAAAATATATCCCATAGGATAACCCCTGTTTAAATGCTCTAAGTGCTTATTGCTATCTCTCCGATTATCATATTGTATTCAAAGGATGCATGTGGCTAGGCAAAAGAAAAGTTATTGAAAAAAAAGAAGAAAGGGGAGTAAAAAAATGGACAAGTATCTAATCAATTCAAACAATGGGTACTTAGATGCCTGCCTCCCTAAAAAAAGAGAGACAAAAAGAGAATAAAAGAATAAAGATAGCCCATGTTTTCCCGCGGAAGTTCTAAGTTCAAGGGAGATATTTATTTTCAAAGAGCAAAAGTAGAATTAGGTTTAGCCACCATATATTCACCTATCCACTATATTTCATACACATGCATATCTTGGTTTAATTGTATGACTTGACTCTCTTTAGATCCATTGTTTGACTTTACAATATATGAATTGCAAGTATGTTCATCCTTGTTTAATGCCGCTCCTATGAGCACCACTATAATTATTAGTTATAGGAAGGCATGACAACATTAATGCCTCAAGTGAGATCCATAAATACCACATATTAAGAGACTTGAGGGTGTCATATAATTAAACTCTGAGTTTTATTTCAAACATGCAAAAACTTCAGAATATTGGTTGAGTGAAGAATTTGAGGCATAGTTCTTGACTTGATTGTTCTATCTTTCAATTGCTCAAGACCCATGTGAAAGTTGAAAAGCCCCATAGCTATAGGTAAAATGAGTAAGTTTGAAAGTTAGAGCAGTTTTGTCTAATCCGGAGGAGAATTTTTGTTTGAAAGCATGTGTACTTTTCAGGCATGAAAGTATTGTAGCAACTCCTGATCCAACTCTAGGCTTTGCTAAGGGACTAGCAAAGGGTAAGCTTGGGGGAGTTGTTGATGGTGGATAGCGTCAACATTTAATAGATCAATAGACACAAGAAACACATGAATATCTAGAAGTCTAGGGTTTTATCTGATAATTTCCATGAGTTTTGGTGATTTATCAATTTCCAGGGACTATTCCAGAAAATGATGGAAAAGGATTTAATTATCGAAATACATCTCGAAATTATCCGCAACTCAAGAATACGCTATACAACTCTAGAAGGATCCAGAATACACCGGAGCGAAGGGGAGCACGAGGGGCTTCTAGGTGGGGCCGGCCGGCCCCACCTGTCATGCCGCCCGGCCCCCCATGAGGGGAACCTTCTCCCCCCTTCTGGAGTCTTCCTCCACGGCCATTGAGGGTTCATCTTAGCCGTCCCTTAAGTTGGTTTGATCTAACGGCCATCGTGCATTCCACCGGACTATAAATACAGGGTCAGACCCCCCTTGGAGCCATCAAGTCATTTGGAGATCAAGCATCCAGAGCCAGAAACCCTAGTTCCTCAGAGTTCCTTTATTCTATAGTAGTAGCCTAGTTAGATTAGATGTAGAGGGAGTCAAGCTGAGTTAATCTAGCTTGGGTTCCCGATCGGTGTTGCCAGGAGCGTGGAGTTCGGTACTGTTCTTGTACTCTTTGTATTATTACTACGTCGTTCTTAGCAATATTAGTATTCATCTATGTTCTTGATTGCAATGTTTATCGTCTACTTTGATTACATGTCTAGTATAGTTAGTCCCCTGCTATTGAATTCTGATATATGCTCATATAGTGCTCATCCAGATGTACACTGGGTGAGTGGTAGGCATTATGTAGGCATAGAGCCTAGATATTACGCTTATCTGCGAGTGCCCCCTAATGTGCCGTGTCGCGTGGTAGCTCGTGGAGGTGACTTATAGCTTCATTGAATCCTCTGTAATCCACCCTTCGCACATAGGTTTGTAGAGCACGGTCGCGATGGAAGGTGACAGTTGTCTTAATTTCCTTCTTTAGTTGATGCTCCTTATGTTTGATATCATAGAAGCCTAACAATGATTGCTAGATGTGTTTGCACTAATTGAAGTGTTCGTTGATATGTAGTTATAGAATGACATTAGGAACTATTTCTCTAATTTTCGGATCTAATGCGTTATTATGGTAGTTAGAGTGCTCTGAGTGAATCTATTATCTTAATATGATGCTTGATCAATGCTTATAATATATATATTTATCCTATGACTTATTCCTGTTATGAGTAGATGTGAGGTTATGGTTTACTGTTGTATTAATGGTATAAGTTATCAATATATTCTGCCTGACCTTCCCAGTGGTATAAATATAAATCGACAACCTGGTAATACTCTAGGTAAAATGCTACAATGGTATAATTATCTGTGCGCTTGTGGATCCTTTTCATGCATATATCTCTATATTCTTCCCAGTCACATAAAATGATATAGATCTATTTAGTGTTATTCTTGTAATAATGCTAGATAGTAACAACAAACATTCTTTGGCACCATAGCTAGGGATGACAACCTAGTACACTTTGCAAGAGGTGTAGGTCATTGATAGGTGACTATTACCAAAACAAGTGATGAGTTAATTAATACCAACACTTAGCAACGATCGGTCCTTAATTGACACAGGCGGGACACGCAACCAGAGCCACGCTCTGTTGCCCAACAAGCCAAGTCCATCCAACCCATCATACCGTCCCCCTTGTCTCCATTTATTATCCATATACATGATCCATGTGATAGTATCATGATAACAATAATAATAATATATACATCATCCTATCTCTCGCGAGTGACAAAATCACTCGGCTTCTACCGGAGACCTGTAGCATAGCAATCTACACGATCCTGTCATACTAGTAAGACTCATAGGATAAGGATATATATGCAAGTGGGTTTCATTCAACTCCTCAAAACTTAATGCACAATTAAATCTTAAAGTTCAGAATAGTAGGGATTATGAACCGGGGCTTGCCTGGGTAAAAGATAACCAAAAGTTAGTATTGGTAAAAGATAACCAAAAGTTAGTATTCCAATCTTCACGGCAAGTCCACCATAACATCATCCTCCGTGAAAGCACCAAGTTCATTGATTGATCCATCGATCCGTCATCGTTCCTACTATGAAATGCAACGATGCAAAGAATGAATGCAACGGAAGAATTCACACCACACAATCAATTACAAGGCAACAACAACTCTTAAAATAAAGCATGCGCAACTACTCTAACAGCTAGCTCTAATTACTAACTCGGTCAGCTAGGTTTCAAACTCATAAAACATTATTTCAAGGCAAGCACTAGGTTGCGACTTCTTTTCCTAATCAACTTATTATGTATTCTAGCTACGGGTATCTTAGCTAACTTATTTAACCAACCTGTTTTTGGAGCTACCAAAATTACAGAGAGCACATAATAATACAATGAACCTACTGCCAGAAGCTTATAGCTAAATCTATCCTCTAGTTACCCTGATAAATTATTTTCTACATTATTCTATTAAAGACAAACATGCTAGAGCAATTAAATACCTTACAGAACTGCATGAATAAACCAGACCAACAGATAGATCCTGATTTTAGAAAGCTAACAAAATTAATTCCACAATTTTTGGACTTGTATTCTATTTTCTATGATTTTCTAAATTTTAACTCGAGAATCTAAAAAGAAAAGTTATTTCTAAGTTCTCTGGAAAGAGAAAGGGCAACAGACCAGCCTTGTGGCCCAGGCTCGGCCCACAAGCGCAAGCGGCCCACGCCGGGGAGGACCCGCGCGCCCCTAGCGCTTTTGCAAAAGAACCCTTGCACTTATGTATAATTACATGAACGCTAACGCGCTATTTCTATACTCACAGAGTTTGCACCTAGCACCCTACACTTACTCATCTTTGCCACGGGCGGGCAGTCCCCGGGGCGGCGGCAAGCGGCAATCGGCAGCTCGGCCTTGGCCGAGGCTCTCGCCAAGCGGTGGGCCGGAACCCAAGGCTCGGCCTCGCGCACGCTAAGGAATAGCGAGGGACGACGCGGCAAGCACTGCAACGCTGCTGGCCACGGTGGAAGCCATGGTTGTGCCGTTCACGGCGACGGCGTGGCCGTTCCGGCCAAAGAGAGGCGCGGAAGGCGGGGCGGAAAGGCGCACGAGAACCAGGACCTTGACGCGATCCTCGCCACGTGGTTGGTTGGGCCGAGATGGGTGAGGAGGCCCTAGGCCGCGTGCAGCAGCCGGCCGCGTTCCGGCCGCTGGCATCGCTCAGCGCCGCGCCTCTGCAACAAACGGCAGGGGGTTTTCGCTTGAGGTGCTTCGAGTGTAGAGGAGGCCGAGGCGAAGCCGTTGGTGACATTTGATTGAAATCCGGGCCTGGGGTGAGTGGTGTGCTTGAGTGCGCCGTTCTCGGCTTCTTCATGGCCGACGACGGGTAAACTCCAAAATTGGAGCTTGCTACGGCTTAAAAGCGAGGGCGGGTGGGTTCGGCTAGCTCGGAGGGTTGACCACGGAATAGGTAAACATGTCAATTGGTTTGACGTGACTCCTTTTCCTACTAATTTGGAGCGGGGTTTTTCTTACCGATCGGTAACCGGCCGGTAAGGCGGTTATCGACCTTACCGGTCCGCACCGGTTCGGTTTTTAGACCCAGACAAACCGTTAGGGTTTTTAAATTTGAAATTTGAATTTGAAAAATGAAAAATTCTAAAAAAATTTATAAAAATAGTTCATGATTTATAGAATTTAATGGTGTCAAAATTTTTCAAATTTGAGTTCATTTAGTATTTATTTTGACCTTTGCAAGTTTGAAAAAAAAAAAAAAAAAAAAAGGCCGCGCCCATTAAGGCCCATCAAATCATGAAGGTCGAAAAAATATACTAAACGCACTCAAATTTGAAAAATTTTGACATCATTGGATTCTATAAATCATGAAGTATTTTTAAGAATTTTTCTAGCATTTTTTTAAAACATTTTTCATTTTTCATTTGAAAAATTTTGACATCATTGGTTCTGGAACCCAGGTAACCGGTTCTTCCGGCCGGTAAACCGGTCTAACCGACCGGTAAACCGGTTCTTACCGCTTGAACTACGCTGGGCTTCAAATTCAAATTTGAAATTTGAATTCATCCGGTATAAATCGGTAACCGGTTCTTCCGGCCGGATAGCCGCTACCGGTGGCCGGGCGGTTTGGTTGTCCTGAACGGTAAGTAAAACCCCGATTTGGAGCGGCGGCTCCGCCGACCATGTCGGCCGAGAGGGAAACGAGGATAGGCTTGCACGGTGAGGGCGGTGGCTCCCCCAGGTGGTGCGGCACTGGCGTGCACGTAAGCGCGTTGCCGACCCGCGGCAACAAAGAGGGCAGCCGCGCGTCAACGCCAACGATGGCGCCGGGCGTGGCGAAGCTGGGCGGTGGTACGGCAGGCGGCGGCGTGGGGAAAGCGACAGCGAAGCTGCGGTCGTGCGGCGGTGGGACCGCCCGGCCGCACTAAAGCGGGCAAACCCGGCAAATGGCACGCGAGACAACGGCGGTGAGTGGCCGGCCATGGAGGACCCAGGCGAGAACACACAAGACACGGCCCGGACACACCACGCAAGGAGCTCACGCTTTGGTGACCGCTCGCCGACGTTCGGCCGACGGGAAATGGGTTGCTGCACGGATTTTAAAGCAAGCGCACCGGCTGATCTAATGAGTTTCAACTCAAACCAACTTCACTATGCCAAAGGAGGGACATCTAGCTACTGATTAAGGCTAAAACAAGGGATCAGTACTTAACTAAATCATCCAGAAAACAGATGCCAACTTTGCACTGCCAAGCAGTTTTCCAGACTTAGGAAAAACTCAAGCTTTGAGCTGAAATTTAAAATCAGATTGCATTTCTGGGCTACTAGGAAATCTAGTTAACAAGATTATTTTCCCAAGAGATGAGTTGCATTGCGCTCTACAAAAGTTGTACTACAAAATTTATTCAGGAGTCACATACATGTTCTATATTATTTTTGCCCAATAAAAATTGATCTTGTACCTAAGTGATGTAAGGAGAAATTGAAACTAACTTTTACCTAATAATTTTATTAGCATCTTTAAATTACCAATAATCATCTACTCACTGCAACACATGCATTAACACAAAATCACGATGCTTAAGAAAGGATTTGGCAAGAGGTTAAGCACTTAACACTAGGGGTGTTACACAGTTGCATATAAACTTCTTCATCCAAATTACCATGAAAGGCATTTTTGACATCCATTTGAGAGATAGACCAAGAAGAAGCTGCAGCGACTACAATTAATGTACGGACCGTCGTCATATGAGCAACAGGTGCAAAGGTCTCATCATAATCTAGTCCCTGAGTCTGCTGAAAACCTCTAGCAACAAGACGGGCCTTATATCTCTCTATACAACCATCTGACTTGGTCTTAACTTTGAATACCCACTTAGATGTAATAGGTACTGTGTGTGATGGCAATGGAACAAGATCCCAAGTGCCTTGACGATCCAGGGCAGCAAGTTCCTCAGACATAGCTAGCTGCCATTCTGGAATATGGGAAGCTTCCTGATAAGTGGATGGCTCATCAACAACAGCATGCACTTGGGGAAAACCGTACTTCTCTTGAGGATGAATGGTACTGTGGTCTCAAAGATTATATCGTGGAGCAACCTGTAACTCATCAACATGTGAATCATCAATGTTATTATTAGAAGCATCAGCAGCAGGCTCATCAGGACTAGCCATGGTGGGAGAACTAGACGGAGGCTGGGAGATACGACGGCTGAAGACACATGTAAAAGGGGGTTTTGAAAAGGAATGAGATGGAGGCATGGATGTTGTAGGAGGTAAAGGTGGTGTGATGGAAATAGGAGGATCAGATGGTGCAGAGGAATCATCTGTGGATGAACGTGGAGGCAAACTCAAAAAGGAGGTGGACTCTATGGGAGAATAGGAAGGCTTGGTGGAAGGGTTATAAAAGAAGGGGCGATCCTCATCAAAGGTAACATCACGAGAGATGTGTATGCGACGAGAAGAAGGGTCATAACAGCGATAACCTTTATGCTCAGGACTATACCCTAGAAAAACACATTCAACAGACTGTACAGTCAGTTTTGTGCGCTCACGAGGTGCAAGCAAAACATAGCAAGTGCATCCAAAAACTCGAAGATGGTCATACCTAGGAGGAGTACCAAAAAGTACTTCACCAGGGAAGTGATCAGAAAATTTGGAGGAAGGTTGCCTATTGATGAGATAGACAGCAGTTGAAACAGCTTCACCCCAAAAATGAGAAGGGACAAATGATGAAATCAAAAGTGTGCGAGCTGTCTCTATAAGATGACGATGTTTTTGTTCAGCATCACCATTCTGAGCATGAGCACCAGGACAAGAGAGCTGTGCAAGTGTACCCTCAAAGGATAGAAATTGATGAAAGGCAGCAGACAAATACTCACCCCCAGAGTCAGAACGAAGAACCTTAATGGGAGTAGAAAATTGTGTGTGAACCATTCGAGAAGAAGACTGATAAATGGAACACAACTGGGAATGATGTTTCACAAAATAAATCCATGTATAGCGAGAATAAGCATAAATAAAAATGACATAGTATTTATGGCCACCTTTTGTAGCAAAAGGTGCAGGACCCCATACATCGGTGTGAACAAGATCAAAAGGTCTAGCAGAACGAGAAACACTAGAAGAATAAGGAAGTTGTATGTGTTTGCCAAGCTTGCAACCCTTACAATGAAAGCTAGACTCAATAGAGGTATGACCTAGACAACATTTATTTATCATGGAAGACAAACGAGACCCACAAAGATGACCAAGACGATGATGCCACTTGGCAAATGAAGCAGCTGACGACGATGCAGCGGATGAGGCATGGGCTATAGATGGAACAGACGAAGGAAGATTAGGGTGTCCAGAACGTAGAGGCTAGAAGCACCTTTACGGCGATGGCCAGTCCCAATCACTTTCCCGCTGTGACGGTCCTTAATAAAACCAGATGAGTCATCAAAACCAACAAAACAATTCTGGTCGGTAACTTGACCAACCGACAGAAGATTCATAGACAACTGAGGTACAAAGGAAACATTGGGTACAGAAAAATGATTAGTGCAAAGTGAACCCTGATGAATGATATGACAAGATGTACCATCAGCTGTCTGAATAGAAGCACCATCAGGAACCGGCTTGTAGGCAACCAGTTGGGACTGATCAAAAGTCACATGAAAGGAAGCGCCTGAATCAAGCACCCAAGCCGAAGGAGCACCAATAATCGAGGAGGCAGCAACTGAAACTGAGCCTCTAGAAGTGGAACCAGTACCACGACCACGTTGAGCAGCAAGCCGCGCACGATACTCAGCCAACTTCTCTGGATGATGAGAGAAACAATTGTCTAAGAGATGATCAGTCCTACCACAATGCTTACAGGGCTCTGCAGAGGTACTGTTGGGTGCACTAGTCCTCTAAGAAGCTGCCAACACACCATGTGACACTTTGCAGAGGACAGTGACTTGAGACGAGTTTCTTCTGCAAGTAAATCTGACAAAGCATTTGCCATAGTAAGATCAGAAGAACTGTGAAGCAATCGTGTACGGATGGAATCATACTCAGCTCGAACTCCCATGACAAATTTGTAAGTGAAAAACTTCTCAATAACTTTGTGTGCTGGACAAGGAGCAACTGAACATTCAGGTACCATGGAAGTCAATGATCCCATCAATCGGTCAAAAGCAGAATAGTACTCATCAATGGACATATCATGCTGTTCAATGACATGAATTTGCTGCATAAGACTATGTAAAAGAGCCCCACTGTCCTGTACATATCGCTGCTTCAGATTTTCCCATATGGCCTTAGCAGTCTTGAACTTAGACAGACTCATAATCAAGGATTGTTTAGTACTATTGACCATAGCAGCCATCACTTTACCATCATTGATACCCCAATCTTTTACCACAATGATGGAGCAAACCATGACCCCTTAATGCAGTTTCCACACAGAAAGCCCATTCAGAATAATTTGGACCCTCTAAAGTGATACGGATGACAATTACATTGATTTGAGACTGAGATATGATTGAAAGCTCTGCTAACAACTGACCAAGAAGGAGGGAGGCAGTGATCTGTTACCACAAAGGGTATAAGAAGCGAGCCGTAGACGTGCGGACCTCCTCTCGCTGCGGGCGACAACAGCGGCCGAAGCGAGGCGCATTTTGGAGACGAGTGGTTGAAGGAGACGTGCAGACCTCCTCTGCTCTGAGGCGGCGAAGATCGACGTGTGGTCGGACGCACACACGCAACGCGCACGGGACGTGCAGGCGGAGACGACGCACGCACGCCGCAAGACAGGCCAGCAGCGGCGCCGACGCACGCGCTGAACAGGGACACGCGAAGTCGCGATTCCCCCGGCGGACGCGCGCTGAACAATGTAACGCGCGAAGTCGAAGTCGTGATTCCCCGGGCGGACACGCGGACGAAGGTGGAGGAGAGTCGCGATCCGCAATCCGACGCACGCGCTCGAAGACCCCCGGGCGGATGGCTCCGGGCAGACGGCGGCGCAGACGATGGGCCGCTTGAATAGAAGAGACGACGCGGCGACGGCCACACACGAACAGAATGGATCAAGGGAAAAAAATGGATCTTGGGTGGATTAGAGTAGTCTAATCCTAGCCCTAATCCATGGCTTTGGTACCATGTTACGTACCTATGGGATCACGAAGTACAGACTCTTCAGAAGAGGAGAGCACTATATATATAGAGCCTCATGGGCTATATGGGCCTGTAGATATAGCGCCTTCATCATCATCATATACTTAACAAATCCAATGGGTTCCCTCATTAACATCGGCGTCCATCATTCACCCTCCCAAACCATCTGCCATCCCCATAACATCTGCGCCCATCATGCAGCTCCCAAACCATCTGCCATCCTATTGCTGAGCAGCTGAGCTTCGTCATCAAGCTCATTCATGTGGTCCAACAGGTAGTTAACCACACCATCAGCCATCCCCATAACATCTGCGCCCATCATGCAGCTCCCAAACCATCTGCCATCCTATTGCTGAGCAGCTGAGCTTCGTCATCAAGCTCATTCATGTGGTCCAACAGGTAGTTGACCACTAAATGTTTATCCTCGTTGCAAGCAAAGAAAACCTCCAGAACTAGATCTCGGTCGAAGCCCCCATTTGTTCAAGCTGCAATGATAGAAAATGCAAACAACATTACAAGTGCGCAGCCAGTAATAAAGCAACATGGAGACCCCCTATTCATCATGGCTTTCGCATCCGAGTTCAACCGGTTTGCTTACACTTTGTATATACCTTCATTCTCCTCAGGTGTCACTGCTATTGTCTGATACATTCCAGCACCACAGAACTGATCTAGCAAGCTCCTGGTTCAAGATACTAAGAACATCAAGCACAAAACACAAATATCACTAGAAAATACTGCCATCAAGAGATGCTAATTCATACCCTTCAGCTCCCTCAGCAGGATCATTGATTAAACGCACGAACTCAGCTTCGTTTTCCTGGATCAGCTGCATGATCTGTGCATTTTGTTTCCCCAATTCTTGAAGCAAAGGCTACAGATCAAGGATATTTGTTTAATGAACATGCCTGTAAGGAATAGATAACAAGAATGAAAAGATTAAGAGGAACTTAAAAAAAACCTGCAACATTTGAGGGTTAGCCTGCACCAAGGAAAGCAAACCTCTGAATTGTGTGTGTTTCGCAGAACATCAAAATTTCACCACCTGCATTTGAAGAAGCATTTGGAAGGGCCGGTGGATAGAATTGGACATGAGTTTGAAACAATGAGAGGATGAGGAAGGAAGGAGGGAGGGAGAGAACCTGAGGAAACAGGTCCAGGGGCTTAGCATTGAGTACAGATGATGGAATTGCATGTTGCAGGAGGGGATGCAAGAGCCTGAACTGGATCAACTGATTGACCGCTTGCAGGAGGGGATGCAAGAGCAACAGGGAACTCTACCTGCTTAGGAACCCCCTATGTCACAGGGGCATTGAACTTTAGTGGCTGGCAATTGAAATATAACAAGCTCAAATTGGGCCAGATCAAGATCTATAGCATAGCAAAAGATCAGTTTTTAGAAATCAGAAAACATGCAGTCAACTGATACAGATACTGCTTTCTATAATTCCAAAGAACAGCAAACAATGAAACTACAGGCGCTGATGGAAGTTACTTATAGGAACTTTGTATTCATTAGGTTTAGTTAGTGTCTTGTTGTGCATTGGGCAAAAGAAAGAAAAGTTGACATGATGGTTTGCTCACAAATGCTGAGGGGATAGTCACTATAATCACATACACATCATATTTTGAAAGAAGATTAGGAAAATTATATGACTTATAAAATGGACCAGTACTAAGCACAAATTAACACCTTCAGTAAACTCAAGCGCTAATTCTCAATCCATTTGACTTGTCCGGTGGTCCCAACAAACTTTAGGATGCATTTGGTAGAGATTTGGTTTCTCAAAGAAATATTTCTAGAAACTGGTTTTTCTGCTTTCGGATTTTTAGGCGAATCCCAGAAACATTAGAGGTGACTCTGAATCCAAAAATCATTGGCATGAATTCTTGTCTCTCTGCAGAACAGTTTCTGTTTAGTAGGGATTCTATTGTTTCTAGAGAAAAACCGTTTGGATAATCCCACCCGGCAGGCCCGGCCCTGTCAGTTCATGGGCCTGGAGCGAATCTCCAAAGATGGGCCCTCTAATCGCCTTTGTATTCCCGGCCCTTTTACAAATCATATATGGGCCATACAAAGGATAAAGCAGGGTTGGGCCCCCTGGCCTCATGGGCCCCTGTGCGGGGGCACAGCTCGACCCCCCCCAGGGGACGGGCCTGCCACCGAGAAGACAAAGTAAAACAAAAGTGTCGAAAAGAAGAAACAGTCCTTACAGAATATAAATATTCAACAGCCCGTTCCGGTTTGTTTATGCAGCCTGTAGAGCCCGGCGCAACGGTGCCATGATCCCATGAGAATTGATTGAACCATTGCTTCTAGATTGCCACTGGAAACAAGGTTTGGCACAGCTTGACCATAAGGATTCGCTTCAATGTTGTCACTAAAATCAAACCAAGAAGTACTACTGAGTGTCATTTCATATTTTTATGTCTTGCCAATCAACAAAAAAAAGAGTGGGAGGTCAACTGGGAAAATTCATGCCTTACCAATCAACAAATAAAAGTGGGAATTCAACATGGAGAACTTATATTGCAACAGCAGTAGAGGCCGGATCAGATGTTGCAGTTGGGTCAGGTGCACAAACAGGCACACTGTTTGAAGAAACTGAAAATGTCAACTAGTAGCATAACATGAAGGTGGGAATTCAACAGGGAAAATTGATCAGAATTCTCAATATGTAAAACTTACATTGCAGCAGCAGTAGGAGCCGGACCAGATATTGATGTTGGGTCAGGCGCACTAACAGGTGCACTGTCTAAAGAAACATCAAAATGATACTGTCAACTAGTATGCAAAAGAAAGACACTGTAGGGTTGGCCCCGAGTCTGCTCCCCACGCGAGTGACTCGGGCGGCGGCCTAGCCTAGCAGCCGCTCGTTTCTCCTCACCTCTTCCCCAGTCTCGCCGCCGCCGAGTGGGCCGCCGGCAGGCCGCACGGCCTGCCAGATGGCGGCGGCGGCAGGGCTTCCTCGCAAGGGCAGCACTCGGTGGCGTGGGCGGCGGACCGCGGGCACGCCCTCGTGAAGCCGCGTCGGGCTCTGAGGGGGCACCCGCTGGGCTGCGGCGGTGCCGGTCGGAGCCCATCCGGCGCAAGGTGGAGGCGGCGGCGCTCTTCTCTCCCCCGTTCTCCCTTCCTCCATGGCGTGGCCGCGGCAATGGTGCCGACCTGGGCTGTTCAGTGCCTAGGCGACCGGGATCCGCGCCTCGGAGGCTGGATTCGGCGCCCCTGGGGCAAGGAACGGCGACCGCAGTGGTGACCATGGCGCTGGTTTGGGGCAACGGATCCTCGGCCCTAGTAGCCAGATCTAGCGCCCTATGGGCTGGGGGCGGCGCCCATGGTGGTGGGGCACTCGCTCTTGGCGGCAAAAGCAGCAGGGCCGGGCAAGTCTTGGTGGCGGGAATGCGGCCGACGACAACCAGCAACGGTTTCGTCGCGGCGGCAAGGTGGGCGTGCGCAGCAGGTAGGCCTGGTTCCATGTGTAGCTCGGGCGGAGGGGTGGCGGTCGACGCCGTCGGCGGCCGCTATGTGCAGCCGGGCGCTGTCGTGCCCCTCCGGATGGGCTTCGTGGGACGCCGTGGCAGCGACGATGGCAATGGCGGCGAAGCTATGGGTTCGCATCTTGGCCTGACAACTGTGCTAGGGCTCTTGGGCGAAAGCCTCGACGACGGTGACGCTCGTGAGCGCCATTTTCCTTGTTGAGGGAGTCGTATTGCCTCAGCATGTCTTCCGTGGGTGAAAACCTGGTCCATTTCTTGGACGAGTGACGACGGCGGCATAATTGGCGTCGTTCCCTTCCTGGAGGCGTCGCTATTGGAATTTGTTTCGGCCACTTTGTCTCCTTCGGTGGACAGGCTTCACTTCCTGGCTCCCGGTCGACGTGAGGAGGTGGGGCTTATTGCGTGAAGTCGGAGCTGCTATGTCAGGGGATGTAGCTCGGCAACGATGACACGAGGCAAATCCCTACATCTTCAGCAACTGGTTTCGCTTGGGAGGGGTCTAGCAAGCGCCGCATGCAGGGCATGTGTTCTTTGACAGGAAGTCGGAGTTGCTCTTCGTGGTTGAGCTTGGCAACGATGACCTATCTTGGACTCCTGCTCTGGACTTGTTTGTTTGGTGTCATTTGTCATCTAGGGTTGGCCTTGGGGAGTCGGAGCTGTTGGTTGCGATGCAACCATGCTTGGTGACGATGACCTGGGCTTGTGTTTGTGCTGCGTCACGTGGGTGTGGGTTAATCTTCGGATGCTCGGTGTTGGCACCTGTTTGGTTACCCTTTCTTGTACATAAATTCATTCGTCTTAATTGAAAGACAGAGCTCCTGTCATTGTTTCAAAAAAAAATACTGTCAACTAGTAGCAAAACATCTATCAACAGCAACTACCAGCAAACAATTGAAGCTCCTGCCATTCATGTGCACTGTTCTGCAATCTAAAAATTGTTTCTTTCTCTTTTGTGACTCTTCCAGTAGTAGTTATTTTTCTTTTGCCAATGGCATCAAGTCAATAAGTAGATCACTAAAAAAAATATTGTATTCAACTGACAGCAATGACAAAATAATTGGCCCTGACGGAAGAGTGGCAAAATTTTCAATTGTTGTGGTGTTGCTTAACAAGTCAGGACCTGTTCATCTTCTTCTTTTAACGCAATGGCAAGGACCTGTTCTGTCTCAGATCCCTTGTTGTGGTGGCACTGATCCTCAAATACTCGACATTATTCATGAAGCCATAGCACTAACAGCTTCACAAGGAGGTACGCAGCAGTACTACTGACTGCTGAACTGCATAGCTAACTTAAGCAGAAGAGAGGATACTAACTGTAAGCTAACTGAAGCAGAACATACATTTCTTTGGATTGAGCCTGGTGAGCCATGTAGAGCAGAGCTCATGCCAGGTTTTCTTGAATGGAGTAAACCGACTACAATGCTAACAGTCAACTGAATTTGATTTGGATGTGCCAATGGGGATGATGAGATGGAAAAGGATTTTTTCTTCAGTGTCAGGTGTTGGATGCACCAGCCATTCAAAAGGCATTTGGACTCAAGGAAAATCCTTCATCATCAATACCTAAAAACACCCAGAAAAATCATGTTACTAGTGAACCATGGAAAGTAAATGAAGACAAAAATGGGTATATTTATTGCCAAAATTATTATGCATGCCAAGCCATTTATGAAACGAATGTTGTTAAGAAAAGCTTCAGTGTAGACTTCCTCACCTCTAGAATAGCTCTACTCTCGTTCTGATTGTACTGGTAAAGATGTTCTCTTCCTTCAGGAGAAGAAAAATACTGAAGCTTCTCCTTTTTACATTCAGTTGGCGCAAAGAAACCTCATGACCTACCAAAGGGCATTGGAGTTATGTGAGCAGTGGCTGTTTGTATGACATATTAGATGTGACATCAAAAGAATAGCAAAGAGGTTATAGGATGAATTCAAAATATTGACTCTTGCCTCAAAGAAATATCACTGAGGCAAAGCTGACACAACGTCCATTGTCAAAACAACAGAGGTCCTTAGTTTGATGCAATCCATCTGGCTATTCACAACTGAACCCTTGGAAACTCCATGCCCATTTCTCAATCCAATCTGAGCAAACAAAAGGACATGCTTTCTCATCATTAGGTAGATGATTACAACTGGTGAGAAGATAAGAAAACTGTATGTCTAATTACCTCCCTTCAAACATGTATAAACTCAATGTTTCATGAAAGAAAGGTGTAATTATCTAAATCATCTGATAAATGGTTTGTATGTTAATTGAGACAAGAATAAATATTTCTAGGGCAAGCAATAAGGTATTCACTAATAATCACACACGAATATAATCTACTCCAATAATGGTGTATAGTAGTTAAATATACAAATGGAAAATTAAACAGAAAAGTAGGCACACGAGCACTCAATCTAATCAGTTGAGTTGACAGGATCTGCATCCTTTACGAGTACCATTAGCTTCAGTGTTTATTTGCTCAAACTGTTACTGACTGCTAATAATTGAGAAGTTCATAACTCCATCAACTTCTTCATCAGTTATCATGGTTCTTTCAGTGTCATTCATAGTATTTAAGTAGAACTGAAAATAGTGAAAAAGGATAGCTGAGACAGAAGCAGATTTTGAATCGTCCACATCCACCAATGATCACAAATAACATCTCATCAAGTACCTTTAAGACAAGCCAAGAAGGTTAAACTAACTAGTACTAACAAGGCAGCACAAACTCAGTTTCACAAAAGTAAAGGCAGGACCTACGAAGCAGAGAATCCTCCAACAAACAAAATCAACAGATACTGCAATTATCTATCTCAAGCTATAACAAAATAATATAAGGAGCTAAATTAATTTAAAACGTGTTTGATCATGCGTCCTCTCATTGCGAAAAGTCAAAACTAGGCACCAAATCAGACAAAGAGTTCATGAAAGTGAAACAGTCATCGTCCTCCACCAGCACAGGCAAGTCTTGATCATTGCCTGCTCCTGCTCCCACCTCATCAGCAGGATTGGCGTTGACAACATCAGCTGCTGCCACAGGAAGAGAAGTGACGTACTCGGCCTGCTGTGCCAGTGGGTACTCACCAATGAACAGGGCAGGATCTTCCTTCCTGGAACACCAGGTAGTAGCGAGTGTTGCATCGTCCACTTCCTCCTCGTCCTCGTCGTCACTGCCCCAATCTTGTGCATCCCTGATGTGCTTCTTGGCGTTCTTGCCGTGGCCGCTGTGGCGGATGCAATACACCCTGATCGGTGACCGAGCAAGATCGGGTGGGGAAGTGATGGAGTACTCGTGCATGACCCAGCCCGTGCTGCCCTTGACACCAGACTCGTGGAAGTTGAGGCCGTACTTCTCCCACTCGATCTCCTTGATGCCGCCACACACACTCACGCGCATGCGCTTCTTGCTTTCCTTTTCCCTGCCTTCTTCCTGCTGGAGCTTCCTCTTGCCCTGTCCTTGCCAGGTCCCGTGTCCCTCGCAGGTCCGCTTCTGGCGGTTGCCCCTGGCGTTCCTTGCCTGCCCCACCACGAAGAAGAAAGCCTCCTCCTTCCGCCCGTGCTTCTCGAGGAGAGCCCACGGTGGCGCGCTCAGCGGATCGTCCACGATGATGTCGTTGCAGCGGGAGGGGCTGATCCTGGATGCGAGGGAGGAGGTGAAGCCTGACCACCTCCTCGTCAGTGGGGACGAAACGGTAGCCAGGAGGAAGACCAAGCTGCGCAGCCATGGACGGCGCCTCTGCTGCTCCGGCTGCCGGCGGCTAGCTAGGGATTATTGGCGGGCGTGGAGCGGCGAGGCGGCAGAGAGGAGAAACGCGAAAGGGTCGGAGGGGCGCTAGAGGAGATGGGATCGGGGAATTTATAAAACCGCGGGAAGGGATCGGAGGCGAGAACCCAAAACGCGTTGTGGATCCACGATCCAGCCTTCTCACGCGTTTTATGGAAATTAAACCAATCCGACTGCCGATACCAAGTAGGAGCAGGAAACAATGATGATGGAAATTAAAACAATCCAACATGCCATCCAGTTCGGAAACTCTAATTGGCGACCTGTCGCGCTTCCGCGCGAGAGCACGACACGCTCATATGGCTTGGCCTGCCTGATGTCCATGCGGCCTGGCCCGTCTAGTGCATGTGAGCATAGCCCCTAAGATAGCTTGTTTGCGTGAACCACTCCCATGTGACCTGGCCCACCTAGTGCATGTGTGATGATGTGGGCGTGGACCACGAGATAGGTGTTTTGCTGCTGTAGGTCGTGAGAGATGAACGTAGGCTGCTCTATACATTTTTTGTTTTGCTTTTTTTCTTTTATTAAAAATCCGATAACTTATAGTTTTTAAAAAATCCAATAATTTTCTTATACTTTGTCTGTTGTTAGTTTTATTTGCACCATTGTATTATGATTAGATTTATAAAACTACATCGATGTCCATCTTTTAAAGTATATTTTATATAGAGATATACTTATGTTGTCTATATGGTAGCTACTTTCGTAATTTATAGATTATGATAATCAAAATAAATTGCCACTTGCTAAAATATAACTTACCGCATTATTTTTTATTGTTTTATTTAGTTTCATTTTTCAGTTTTTTTAAAAATAGTTTCAGATTTTAGTCATCCTTTTAGGTTTGAATGTCTTCCTAAATCCTGTATATAGTTGCCTCATCTAAAATGTATAAGTTGTTACAGATGGGTAGCCATTGCTAGCATAAGTTGACACAAAAGAATTTACCCCCTAGTTTCATTTTTCAGTCTTTTTTTCTAGTTTTTTTAGTTTTAGTTTTCAGTTTTGTTTTTATTTTAGTTTTCAGTCAATTTTTTTAGTTTTAGTTTTCAGTCAAGTTTTTTAGTTTCATTTTTCAATCCAGTTTTTTTTTTTTTTTTAGTCTCAGATTTTAGTGACCCTAAAAGATATAACGACCGACCGTATGTCGCCGAAAACGGCTTTTAGTGACCCACCAGGCAGAGCTGAAGGTAGGCTGCGGTATAGTGTTGGGTTTGAATGTTTTTCTAAATCTTACATATTAGTTGCCTCACCTACAATGTATAAGTTGTTATAAAAAAGTAGCTATTGCATACATAAGTTGCCACAAAAAGAATTTTCAGCCATAGTTTTCAGTCTTGTATTTTTTTAATGTTTTTTAGTGTAGTCAGCTTTCTAGGTTCTAATGCATTTCTAAATCCTACGTATTAGTTGTATAATAATTAACTTACCCTCTAAGTTTGCACCTTATGCAATGCTTTTAATAATTTGCTCACATAGTGCAACTTATCTTATTTGGGTCACTACTCTTTTTTTTTTAATAAATATCTCTGCAATTGTCGGTTAGTCATGTTTTCCACCTCATATAATGGCTTTTATAATAACTTGCCCCTCTAATGTTATGAAATCATTGTTCTAATGGTTTGCCCCACGTTGCAGCTTATCTTGATTTGTGCCACCACCTTCTATTTTTAATAAATGCCTTCCAGTTGATAGCAAGTCATATTTTTCTAGTTTTTTTTAATGTGTTGTATAATAATTTGTTCCATTGGCAGCTTATACGATGGTTATTTTAATAATCTGTCACTCCAGGTTGCACCTTGTGACTTGTTTTATTTGGTCCGTTACTATCTTCATTAGGTATAATAAATTTATTATATTATGATGGTAACAATCCATGTGCATGCCATGTAAAAACTTGAGTATATTTTTTGAGCAGCAAGTTTAGTATTACATGTTAACAATTTTATAAATCTTCTAGCATATTTTTTATACATAAATTGCTATAAAAGTAATTTTTTAAAAAATATAGTCAAGTGAGGTCTAGTTTTGTCCGTCTCATCAAGAACATTCCAAAGACAAACAAAATTGAAAATAAATGCATCATTTAAAAGTTACTACTCCGTCCCCAAAAAGAAGGACGCTATGGGATGCGTGCATCATTACTTTCTCAACTTTGACTCAATTGATAGAAAATACATGTAACATTTATATCTTTAAATAAATTTATTAAAAAAACTAGATTCAAAGTTCTATCTAATGGTACTAATTATGTATTATAAATGTTAATATTCTTTTTTTATATAATTGCCGGCGGATGGAAAAACTTTTTGTCTCGGTTTTAACGCCAAGTTTTTGGGACGGAGGGAGTATAGCATAAAAACGTGTTTTGCTTTGCCGCATGAGAGAACGTGCCAGGCTGTCAGGTGCTGTCGGGACGCATGCAACAATATTTGGAAAGTTAGAGTGCGGGCAAGGAGCGGTCGGGTCGCGTGGTGGCTTGCATGCGGGGAAGTCTGGGCCGCGCGCTTCGCCAATTGCGCGACCAGTCGCGCATTAACCTTGTCCCCCAAAAACTGAAACCCTATGCAGGCAAAATCCCCAACTTTCATTTCTATGTAGAGGAGCGCTAAAATCCGAAGGAAAGGTCATGTTGGTCGACGTACTCGTTCGTCATCCCCGTGGACGACACCATCACGCTCCGTCGCGGAACGAGGCCGCCACCCGCCTGGCTGCGCGGCACCTCTCGAAGGAGAGGCACTCATCGCTGCACGCGGCGGCGGGGAAGAATGGCTCACCGACGAGCCGCCCTCCTTCTCGTGCGCCACCGACGAGACCCTCGACGGAGCCACGCGCGGTCTTGGCCGCACCCGCGCTCCGGCGAAGAACTCGCTTGCGACGGCCGACGGCTAAGCTCCAGCGCCGCGCGGTCCGCCGCCGCCGTCCTCACTTACGCAGGCGCGGGGGAGCACCACCATCTTCTCTTCATCGCGCGCCCTAGCAGCTGCTGCGAGAAATGCGACGGAGGAGAGTTTCCCGGCCGGCGCAACGGAATGCTGTGGATCGCGATTGGGCTCCTAAATGGGCTAAAGACTTGACAATTTGCAGGCCATTTTCTCTACTGTTGAAATCCTTGCACAAATTCTATATTTTTTCGTGAGAGGACCCATTCGGCCCACTGTAAGCTTATACTAAACTTCCAGCCTGGCCTAGATGAAATCTTCGAAGCACAAAATGGCAGCCCGCAGCACATGCAGCAAAGTCTCTCTCACGAAGTCATAATGGTCGAGTGGCTTATTGCATCTCTCCAGGACGGCAACCAAATTGAGGCCCGCAAATTTAATTTAGGTGCGCTCTCCCCTACCTTTGGAGTGCTTTTTTTTTTTTACTTCCACTCCAACAGCAATCCTTAAACTTAAGCCCTCAAATCTATTCAGCAGAGAATGACATATAGGACCCACTCGTCACTGTCTTCTTCATCTTTTCATCTTCCAAGCGTACGAGCTGCGCTCTGGAGAGGAGGAGCCTCGGCGTGCGGCCACCAGGGAGGTGTGGCACTCGGCGGACATGGTGCTCGCGGCGGAGCGTGGTGCTCGTGGTGGACGGGGCGCTCAGCAGACGCAGCGTTCATGGTGGACGGGGCGCTCAGCGGACGCATACCATGCCATACTCTAGAAGCCATGCTACACCAAGTCCATGTGGCTGTCTCGAACTAGCCCGTAACAAGTTGAAGATGTCGGGGGCATTTGGTTCCTATACTGAGCCTCGCCCAGCCACACCGAGTAAGGATACTGAGCCAGTAAATACGTTTGGTTCTCTAGCTGGATGTCTCGGTTTCCGTGCAAGCTATGCCAGCGTCAAAGAGTGGATCCAGCTCTCCCGGCTGGGCAAGTTCGTTGGAACTCGTGCTGGTGAGGTGAGGCTAATCTAGCCGAGAAACCAAATGCCCCCGTCAATCCCTAGTGGCATCATCATGATGGCTGAGAACTTCCAAAGCGCCTACGAATGTGACAGGTTGGGCGTCGAGCATCCCATGATCGATCATATCTAGTCAGCGGGCAGGCGCTAACGCCGTGGCGCTGCGATCCCTCCATCCCAAACTCCAATGGCACTGCGGTAAGTGATTTCAGTTCATCGGTATTCAGTTATAGGGCCTGGCGGTCTACACTTGTTGTAGAACAGTTTCATTGTTTGTTTTGGTCTGACAACTTCAAATTGTTTTTCGATCTTGCAATCAAATACATATACACGCTAACAGGCATCAAGCGATTAAAGCAATAAAAAACCATCTATTAAATTTGCTGCCACCACTGAATTTGACCTTACATTTATGGAGATATTGATTATTATCTCAGTCTATAAAACTAAATCATTGTTCTATACATATTTTCTGACATTTATGGATATATTGGTTATTGTTTCTATACTAGGTCAAAATTGTAATAAAATTTTCAGTTTGTTTATGTACTTGTTGACACCAGATTTTGACAAGTATGGATCATTCACAGGCCAGGGGTGTCAAGGCAAAACAAAGCGACCCAGGCGGATCAGTTAATAGAAAGATGACGTCAGCAGGACGTGAGGCATACCCGAGGCTGGCCAAAAGATGAAGAAAACACGTCGGACTCCACCAAGAAGGAAGGAATTAGAGTCCAAGTTACCTTTTATTTTTATTCGTAAGGTAGGACTCGAGTTAGTTCTTCCTCCTGCTATATCAAAGACCCAATCATTGTAAAGGACATCCAATCAATCAATACAACAACAACTTCGGCCTCCAGCCACCTCTTAGTAATAGGAGTAGAGTAGATCTCGGCGAGACCTTCGACGAATCGAGCTGTATCGGTTGAGTCCGACCTTCAGTTTGATTGTAAATATTGCCATAGTTTATACCTCGTTTGTATGGCTGCATCTAATGACCCCACTGTGAATTAGGTATGAGCTAGTTATTGGCTCTATTAGACCGGCGATCTAATAGATTCATTAAGTTACCGATATTGTTTATTTTAATTTGATTTATTTATTGCAACAATATCATTGTCCAATCAAGATTGACAGATTAGGTTAAGCTTAAAACTCTGTCAAAGATCCTCTGTCTCGGTTATCATTCATGCTTCACGCTTATCCCTAATGAGACAGTCGATCAGGTTCATATCGGCTGATTTGTCGATCTTGATTGTTACATATTGTGGGTTTGAGGCTTATTTAGACACAGATAGGTTCAAGGATTGATTTAGAGCCGCCGATCTTGTAGACCAGCTCTATCTTAATTTGAAGATTTGTTTGTGTTTAAAGATACTTGCTTAACAAGAGTAGATTTGAGTTATTTCGAAGGGGCCTTGTAGACCAGTTTCATCTTAATTTTGAGTATGCTTGTAGTTAGATTTGAGACGATTCGAAGCCGTCGGCCTTTTAGACCAGCTTTGTTTTGATCAAGAATTTAGTCATGGTTAAGACAAGCGTTTCGTTCCTCGCGATGGACCTCAGATCGGCCGAACAAATGATCCAGCTTATATTTTCACGAGTAGCGCATGTGTATAGATCTATTCGAACATTAAGCAAACTAGCATTGTTTGTCGAATTTATTGAAGCACGATGGCCGCGATGAGACCAGGTGAATGTAGGTTTGGTATGTTTTGCGAAAGTAGTCTAACAGACCGGCCGGCCGATAGACCAGCCTTGGTAGATTATTGTTCGGTTGATGATTGAACCAGATCTGTATATGTGAACTACTTCATCTAATTGGGCCCTCAGATCGGCTAAATAGTCGATCCGCTTTTATTCATAATACATATGCATGTAGTGTTTTAAATACAATTAAATGCGTTACACCTACTCGAAACCTACTGCATGCATGTTTCATCTAATGAGATCGGCTAATTGTTTATTTTGTTCATTATACATCATGAATAGCCTTTTTTCACACTACTAGGGGATGACTCTTGTAACAGAACCGACCAAATTATAAGAGCACAAACGTAAAAACAATCACCGAAGTAATTTATTTCGCTCTTGAGCCCATATAATCCCGGTAATCCGGAAATCTCGAAGAATTTCAAACCAACAATCGTACAAACCAAGATCGAACGCAATCCAACATAACTTACCATTCGTTATCTCAGAGTTCACAAATAAGTTCGTAAGTAGCATCACAAACCGAAGTACTTAGTTATTACAACACAAGTTTTAGAAGTAGTAAAAGCAACATAGTTTTGAAACCATCAGAGTATACCCACACTTAGTTTAAATACATGCCAGGTTTGTAGTTCATCCCACAAAAGCACATGATAAGATAGTAGAGTTGATCTTTGTCTGAGATCTTGTCATTATCCCCAGCGGGGTGAAGACACACCTTGCAGAAGCCATTATAGAGAATATCATCTCGCAACAAGAGGGAATAAACCCCGAGTACGAGAATGTACTCAGCTAGACTTACCTGTCATAAACCAGAAATAAATGACACCAAGGATCATGCAAGGCTTACTTTAGTGGAGCTGGCTTGACTTATTTTACATAAAAGCATATGTAGCATTAGAGAAATATTTTATTATACTAGCAGCAGCTTAATTCATTTTTAACCTTTCATCTAAGTGAGCACCTGAACTAAACAATCACTTAATTATAACAAGCATTAATAACCATATCCAGTTTAGTACAGCTTTCATCATGATAATCATCAATATTAGAACCATCATTAGTTAGTGCATTCTACGATGTCAGGCAAGGTCAAGTTCTCACTATCCGGGAGAGACGGTGATTCGAATCGATTCTAACTGAGCTCAGGGGGTATTTTCAACACACACCTAGATAGACCTAGCTAGAGTCGCCTTAGGTTACCCTTGGTACAACTCAAAGCGACCCGGTTATCACGTCGGCAAAGACCGGAAAGACGGTAGCCGTGGATGTTCAAGCCACGATAACCCAAGGACAACGCCAGGATCAGTTATACATGCTTGCCCTTGGTCTAGTATGCCGCTTCCGTGAATTGCCCAACCGCCACCCGTGTTCCCATCTTGAGTTGAGCTACTCGGCTTCGCGGCCTTGGCACACAGGCCCGGCCAACTATGTGTTGGGCTGCGCTCAACATGACCAAGAGTGAAACAACGTGTCCAGTCCTTAATCGACTCAGACAGGGTCCACCGTCCCTGTCCGGTCTTCTTTTAATTTATCACATGGTTCATTTTCCACGATAGCACATATAGCCAACGTGACCAGAGAAGTAACAACCTATAACTCGCGGATGACAGGAAATCACCCGACTTCTACCGGGCTAAGCATGGCTAAGCATTTGTCTCGATCCTAACCTAAAACATAAGATTCAAGGTATAATATATATATCGGACAAGGATAGGATAAAATACAGCAAGTATCTCCAATCAACTCCTATACGTAATGCAATAAACAACATGAAGTACTTAATTGCATTTTATAAAAAGTAGGAGACTTAGAATGCTCCGGGGCTTGCCTTTCACGAAAGTGGATGGCTCGTGGTTAGGGCACTCAGTTAACTCTTCTTCGGCGGAGTTGCTTTCGCCGGCTGGTTCCTCCTGCCTCTCCTCCGTTGGGAACTCCTGGTCTAGGCTCCCGAACTCCAGTAGCGTCACCCCCTTCGGCGAACCTATTGAATGCAATGCATAATGAGAATAACGAATGCAAGTGATGATCATGCATGAGAATAAATATTAGCAGCAACAACACTAAACCCTCCACCTAGGGTGATGACTCTATTCAAATCACTTTAATTTACAGAGTAGGTGCATATCTCCTCTCCAAAGAAACCCAAGTACTTACCAAGCAAGTCAAGGTACAACTTTTCATTATCAGTTAAAGAATTACAACCTACACCTAACCAACTTATAGGAATTAGCAAGACATCTATAAGATATAACTTCACACACAAGGACAAGCAATCACTTGTAAAGCAATTCAGCATTTCTAACCTACAAACAGCAGCTGAAAGAAACAACTGTAACTAGAATTCTACAACTCCAAATTACATGCAAGAGGAAATTCTGGAAAGCTTATGAAATTTTATACAACTCTTATTTAGACATCACAAGCAGATTCATAAGTTATCAAGGACAAACATACAGATTTCCTAGATCTGTCCTGGGATTCCAAAGAAGGGCATTTTCTGGAACTTCACAAGATATAGCTATAACTCAAAAACTACTCAACCAAATGCTCTCAAATTTTAACAACAACTAGATAATGAAATTATCTACCAACTTGCTATTGACCCTAAAGTCAGAAAACATCATCTAAGGCATGCAAAACCAAAAGTGCCACCAGCTATCCAGAACAAGCTTAAATTAGAGGATTAATTATTTATTCATGTTGAAACATGAAAATCAGGCTCACCCAACTTAACCAAAAGTTAAAGCAGGACTAATGATTAATAGAAAACCTAACAATCCATCATAAAACATTTATTAAAATACCTTTTCTATTTTACTTAAGTATTTAAGGGCATAACTGAGCACATAGCCATAGTACCCAAAAAATCTACAAAAATTACAATGGACTACTCATGGCTCAGATAGACCACAGTTCAAATTTCACATTAAAATACTAAGTACAATTTTCTGTAGCAAAAGAACAAGCTACACAAGCTTAAAGGAGGATAATTCATAAATCTATTTGAAAAGTATCAAACAACAAATTATTTATTTTTATTAACTTCATCATATCATAGGGACACTGTGTACCAAATTTCACCTCAATAGCATGCACCTAGAGAACATGATAAATAGTGAATCATTCATGGCATTAAAACAACTTATTTAGCAAACTGCCATCCAAAACATGTTTACATGACAAACAGTATTTTTCATAGCCAGAACATGTCAAGACAAAGCTAACCCAACTGGATTCATATTTTTAGCCTCAAGCAATAATTAGTTATGCATTTAACCAATTTCCAAGGCATAGAACAAAATAAATACACCAAGCAATTTCTACTGCATAACATAGCATGTTTCATATTGTTATTAAAAACTAGACATACAGAGGAACCTAACAAAATTGGAATCACTCAATTTAGACACTCCTAGCTCAAGATATGATTTTTCAAACATGAAAGCATTTTCTAGAAAAGAATAAAACGAAAACCTAAATCTAAACCAGCTGACACGCGGGGCCCATGGGTCAACGGCCCCACCTGTCGGCCAGAGAGAGACAGGGGACGGCGGCGCCGACTTTGACCGGCGGAAGCTCGCCGGCGGTGGGGTTTCCGACGAAACCGTCACCACCGCCATGCTCCCCTTAACCTCCTGCATCGATTGAGGTAGATGATGGTGGCTGGGGTTGGCCGGAGCATGGCCGGCGGTGAGCAAAGCCGCACGGCGGAGCTGCACGGCAGCGCCATTGCCGTCTCCGGCAATGTCGAGCCCGCTTGAGCTCTGGGATAGCTAAAGTATAACCTTAGGGAGGCTAGGGTTTTCGAATTGCAGCCGGCGTCGAGCTCCAGAGCTCGACCGCGTGCATGGCACGGCGGCGGCGAGACCCGGGCGGCGGCGCGCTCCGTTCGCGACGCCGTGGACTAATCGACCTAACCATCACCCTAAATACGATCCATGACTCAAGGTGACTCCAAAACTGACGAGGGAGAGAGCGAACAGGCACGGCGGCCGCGGCGGAACGGCGCAATGCGCTCTCACCTGAGAACGGCTCGGCTTACTAGCGGTGTCAGGTGGAAGAGAACATCATGGCGGAGCTTTGGGCGCGATTTGGACGGCGGTGGTGCGGTGGCTGCGGCGCTGCACACTGGTGAAGCCTCGGCGGCGGCGGCGTCGCCTTTCTCCTCCGCTAGAGAGAGTAGAGAGGAGGAGGGAGCGCAAGTGAGGGCTGGGTGAGGGCCGGGGCAAGTGCGCGGGGTGTGGTGGCGCCGTTGGCCTTAGCCAATTTTTCAGGCTGCAAAACAGCACTGATTTCGACAGTTAGGTGCATTTTTGAGCACCTTGCGCACACTTTCATGGCTTGAGATTTAAATAAAGTTTGTTCTACATAAAATTCTCTACAACTTTCATTTAGGACTCACTACCATGCAAAGTTCCTAGCTTGCACTTTTGAAACAGTCAAACAAAAGAGGTCTAGAAGGTACTCAAGGTCAAACTAGCACTTAGGGACTTAATTAGGCAATTTGATCAACATGAACATTGTTCCATGAAATGTCCTAAGTATCAATAAACTACTGTAGAGCATATTTGACAACTTTACAAGTCATGGCATAGTATCAATCAAGCAAGGCAAGCATAGAATGACCATAATATGACTTTAAACAAGAAATTTGCATAATGACTTGTCATGCATATGCATATATGAGATGATGATGATGCTTATGGCCAATTAATGCAAGTATTTTAGTAAGCCCTAATACCAGAGGTGTTACAACTCTCTAGTCAGTTCCCTTCGACTCATCAGCCGTCTGAGGGCCGTATATCTTGGAACTGTCTGGCAACAAAACCAGCAGGTTCTAGAATTTGACGTTTGCTTTTCCTTGCCAATTGCAGGTCAAATTGACTGGCACGTCCAAGATCAAGTCACTAAGCTCGGCTTGCCCGTCCAGACTCAGGGGATCAAGGAACTCCAGGCTTCCAGCACGGTCTCTAAGGGCCTCCCCGTGTGTTGGCGCGAGGAGCCGACAACCTTTTTGCGTCAATAGTACTGCAGTCTGAAACTGTGAAAATCAATATTTCTATTATGATTTCATCTGGCCACCACTTCGAAACTTAAACTCAGTAGATTACCAAATGTTGATCTGTGCTCTGCAGTTCCTTGGCCTACCTGCATTTCAATCTGGGCATAATAAACCGAACCCGAAACCTGAACCCGAAACCGAAAAGACCGACAATTCGGTCCTCGGTCCACAGTTCGGTTCATCTGGCGACATAGATAAATCATATGAAGGACTGTCCTCACCCTTGCAATTATGGAGTAAACAAATTTTGACCTTTTGAGAACTTTGGGGTTTTCGAACCTTGTACTGTGCACATCAAACAAAAAGGTTGTTTTAGGAATGATCAATTTAATTTTCAAACTTAAATGTTTGAAGCCGAGTTAAACGATGTCCATATGCTTCTTAGCAGGAAGCATCCCACCCATGTCCATCTGGTTTTGGGCGGGCATCATCTTTTTTCTTATGTGCATTTTTGTCGTCTATTATTCTTAAATCCAATAAATAGGAAATATTTGTCAGATTTGATACAGTACCTTCCTATATATGTTTTAATCCTCTTTAAGGAAATATAGAATGCGTCCATGATCCCCTTCATGTAGAGAGTATACTTTAGGTTGGTAACTGCGCTTGCTGATTTAGTAGCATGGTTCTTTAGCTTTCCAGATATGACACCCAAAAGGAACATGATCCATATATACTGTGGCATCATCTATGACTTCAATCAATATGTTTAGTTTGTACCTAATAATCCCCCATCACATAACATAGACGGATCCCCCATTTGGTCATAACATGGCGAGCGTTCGGGGAGTTCACCAGCACCGGCATCCCAAACGCTATGGGCTCGGCAAGGCCATGTTGGTGCGAGTGCGAGTGTGCTTGTTGTTTACCGTGACAAAGAAAAGGCGAGGCCTTGGGCCTCTCAGGTGGAGAGACCACGTCGACAGCCATGACGAGTGTATACCGGCAAGCAAGGCAAGCATGGGGGGCTTATCGTGGGCTCATGGTGGCTAGGGTGGCGGTGCGGTGCCGAGGTGTGGCGGTGGCGAGTCGGTTCAATGCAGGCAGAGCAGCAATACCGGTGCAGCCGATCGTGGTCTCCATTTCCAGTGACATTGAGTGACTCCGTGTTATTTATCATGTGATCCGTATGTTTTTAGTATAAATTTTTTTGTGTCCCGTAGCAACACACGGACACACTACCTATAAGCGCCAAAATCAACAATAGCTTAGTGTCAGTTTTCCACCAACTATAGCGTAGTTATAACCCGCTATTGTACTGTTCCAAATAATAGTTCGTTTCACTTTTTTTAGCCTAAAGTTTGACAATTCATCTTATTTAAAAAATTATGAAAAATATTATATCTTTTGCTGTGGCTTTATTAATAAAAATTATTTAAATTTAACTATATTTATATAATTTTTTTTAATAATAAGAAGAATGGTCAAATTTAAAGTTAAAAAATATCAAACGAACTATAATTTAAAACAAAGAGAGTATTCGTTAAAACCCATGTTTAGAACGAAGCCATGCCATCAACAATGGTTTTTTGTCCATGTTTCTTACTATATATTGCATCAGGGTCGGTATGGAATGCGTAATTTTTTTCTGTTCATGCATTTTTGTGAAATTGAATTGATGGCTTCGAAATTCCGGCATGATTTCTCCGAAATGGTGCGTTCCAAACAGAACCACACCCCCCCCGCCGTAAAAAAACAGGTTAACGAGTCCTGTCCGTTCTCTAGGGATCCGACAGCTAAATACGGTCATCTAGAAGAGTATGATTAATACTAAAATTTGGACGCAAAAACTCAGCTTCGTTAGCTCGCTTTCGGCTCGTGGTTTTATTGGCTCGGCTCGGCTCGGCTCGATAACGATAACGAGCCGAAGCAAAGTTTTAGCTCGTTAGGATAACGAGCCGAAGTCGAGCTAGCTCGCGAGTCGCCGCCTGCCTAACGAGCTTGGCCGAAACCAAGATATATGGTATATTTATGCATATGATAGACTTAATTTGTACAATATATTATTATACTTGTAAATATGTTAGCACATATTAATTTTTATTCGATTTAATGTTGTTGGATATGTTATTCTAGTACTATTACTATTCTCAAGCTTTAAATAAATACAAATATTATATTTTTGTACATTTTTTATACGGCTCATGAGCTTAACGAGCCCCTCGAGCTTTTAACGAGCCGAGATTTTCTAGCTCGTTGAGATAACGAGCCGAAAGCGAGCTAGCTCGTTATCTTAACGAGCCGAACGAGCCGAGCCGAGCCGAGCCGAAGGTGGCTCGTTATCCAGCCTTAATTATCTACTCCGTTCCAAATTATAGTTCGTTTGACTTTTTTTGACCTTAAGTTTTGACCACTGCCTTATTCAAAAAATTGTGTCAAATATCAAAAATTTTGTTATAGCTTGCTTTACTAATGAAAGGTCTTCAAGAATAACTTAAATTTTTACGATGTTTGCATAAATTTTTTGAATAAGACGAATGGCCAAACTTTGGGTAAAAAGTCAAACGAACTATAATTCGAAAAAGAAAGAACTAAATAGTAGCAATTAATAATCCATGCGGCCTTGCGCTATGGGAGGGGCAATACCGTCCATCCTAGACCGGATTCGTGTCCATGCCCAACCAAGCGAGTGAGAGAAAATAAAACCACAAGTGGGACGGCGCCCTGGCAAAATCACAGAAAAACGTGGTCTTGGTCTTCTCCTCCCACCCGCAGGCGGCGAAGTAGCACAAGGAAGAGGTCCAAATAAAAAAAATCGCCACCGGCGGCGACGGCAAGGCGGCTGCAGCGGCATCGGCGGAGACAGCAGCGGGAGCCGCGGAAGGGAACAGGCGTTGCCGATCGATCGGCCCGGCCCGGCGCGGCCAGAGGTCAAAAAGCGAAAAGGAGGAGCCGCCGCCGCAGGAATTTCTTCGCACCGACGCGCACGCAAGGAATCCAGCGAGTGAGGGAAGCCATGGGACGGAAGGGTTCGGGTTCTTCTTGCTGAGTCCTGGGAACTGACGCACACAGGAGGAGGGAGAGACTGACGCGGGCGCGGACGCGGACGCGGCGGCGCTGGTTTTGATGAGGAAAGCTGGAGCAAAAGGTATTTGCAATCCTAGATCTTAGAAATCTGACTACACTCCGCGGCTGCTGCTTTGCCGGCCGCCGCTGCCTCGACGCCCCGATTTGGCGGGGTTGTGGTTCGGCCGCCGCCGCCGCCGCCGCCACGGAGATCACCCTGGGTTCCTCTGGTTTCTTCATGTGGTGTGGATGAAGGACAGTTTCTCGCCCGTCGGACTTCAGATCTGCGTTGTCTCAGGGATTCTGGACTGCTGACCGCGGATTTCTCCTCAGGTCAACTAACGGGCTTGCAGCAGTTCTTCGTCGTCTCTACTGGTCCGCTGGAACCTGGAAGGTGTTCATCAGAAATTCGACCCGGTTCCAGATCTACCTGCCTTACGTGGAATCAATTGTTTCCAAAAGAAGAGAAATTGGTGCTCTCTGGTGTGAAGGCCGATGGCTGACGGCAAAAGGCTGTTGACTTGATTTGGCCAGGAGCTGTTGTGTTAGTCTGTCAGAACTGGGTTCAACTCAGGCAGAAGGGATTTTGGTTTAGCTTCTGGCTTTCATTGTGTGCTTCAGGATAAGATTGCTTGTTTGTATGTGCTGGGCTGGAACCTGGAATTTGGAACTTCTTTCTGAATTGCACTGGGAGGGTTCAATTAGTGGCTGATGATGGGTGACCAGTGGTGGTGGCATGGCTGCAGAGGCGTTGCATAGTTTTTTACCTCTTGCTTATGTGCATGCTATGTGGACTGATGCTATTATTCTTCAAACAGTACCATAAGCTTTGGTGGTGTGGTGCTCAGTACCAAACTTATGTTGTTTTTGTTTTCCAGAGGGATCAATTGGATCCAAGGGTGCGATTGATGTGAATAGTTCACCTGTTTCCACAGCAATAGCAGGAAGATCATCTGATTTGATGGTATGCATACAATTTGCCAACAGTGGTCTTGCATACACTGTGCCTAGCGAAAAGCTATCAGTTTGCTAAAATACCAATATTTTCTTCATTGTATTCTTCACTTTCTGCTGTTCAGGGTCTCATCGTTAGCTTGGCTAATTTGCAGATCAAATTTTGCACTTGCACCGGAAGGTTATCATCTTCATCGCCTCATAGTCTTCAGAACACAGATATTTCAATGACCTGCAAAAGCTGTACTGGTGAATCAACAGCAGACAGAGGTGGGCCATCGTGTAGCGGCAAGCTTAACAATATGGGCTTGGAGCTCCCAAGGCCTATAGATCTTGACGTTAAATGGAAGACTGTAAACAGAAGGCAAAGGGCCACCAGGAGAGCAAGGACCTACTTTGGTGAAGACACAAGCAGGGATGGAATTGGATCTTTCTATTTGTTTGGCTGTGCTACAAATCAAGAGAGGGCACAAGATGCTCCAGTCTCTGAATCTGAGAAGGTTTTTACTTTTCTCCATCTCCATTGAAATACAATGAAGTAATTTAGTCAATGCATCCTTTAATGACAAATTGCTGAATGATCATATTGTGTCTTTGCAGTTTGGAGTATCCATTCTTGGTAGACGCTTTAGTGATCCCATGGAGAATGTTCCTATAAAAAAGAGAAGATTTCATGTGGATTGTTCTCCATCACCTCCGCCCACTCCATTGCTAGTGGATCCATATGAAAAGATACTGGGAAGCTCTTCTAAAGCTGTCAGATCATATGAGAAGCATTGTAAGCTTAAGATGCAAGGAATTGAGTATAAGGTCGAAAACAATGGTCGTTTTGGTGCTGATGATTTTTCTGGTATTGATATACTAGCTTCTGCTGCTTGTGAAAGTGAGATGGGTGGTGGAATATTAATTGGGGAATGCTCAAAGTTATCTCACCTCCCAGAAGAAAGGAAGCTGGAAAATACTACTGGTAGCAGCAAATTGAATCTATTACATAACATGGAGGATAAGTTAAATTTTTCTGGTACTTCACATTGCATAAATGATAGGCCTCTCGGATCTTCTAATTCTGCTCCAGATATGAAGTCCTTATTTGTTGCCACACCAACTATCTCAGAAAATCTTGTTGAATCGGCATCTGCTCCCAAGGTTAATTGTTCATTCTATTCTGTGCTGAACAGTGCAAACACAACAGAGATTGTTTCTGATGCTAAGCCTTCAAGTGTTGCAACTGCAAGCAGTTCAGCCAATCCAGAAAAAAGTATAGGATGCTCACAGGATACAGTTGTGCAAACCAACCATACCAATGCGACTCGTGATTCTAGGCTGCACTGGGATCTTAATGTTGCCATGGAGGCATGGGACACTGATTGTGGTGATGTTGATGATCCTTTAATTGCTACTGTAAGTAATCATGATGATGCTAGAAATGACATGAACAAACCAGGGACATCTCATCATTTTGAGTCAAGAAATGGTAGTCTAACTGATCATGCTGTTGACAAAACTCATATGGTTGATGCACTGAAACATGTGTCTGCTAATACAAAGGATACATGTGATTGTCCTGCTGACGGTTCGTCTCGCCCTTCGCAAGACTTGCAGCTATTGGAATCTGGATCTGTAGGGAAAGATGCCCTTGTAGAAACAATGGATTTGCCTGACCAGCAAAATAGCAGGTTTGCTTCCGTTATGGATCCACACAACAGATCTGATCCAGAACCAGCTCTTATCATGGAGCATTTTGCTTCAGCTGCAGCAAATGTGGAGAAAATCAATGGTTCACATCCCCATCCTGTTCATTCTGAAGGTTTGTCTAATATGTCTTCTATGAATGTCCATGTTGGAAGTAATTCACTCCAAACAAGTGAATTGTGCAGTGCATTAAAGCCTTTGGCTAGCAGATTAGTTTCTGAGGAAAGCACAAACCTTCCAACAGCCATTATGGATTCACACATTAGATCTGATCCAGAACCAGCTCTTATCACGGAGCATTTTGCTTCAGCTGCAAATGTGGAGAAAATCGATGGTTCATATCCCCAACCTGTTCATCCTCAAGGTTTGTCTAATATGTCTTCTATGAATGTCCATGTTGAAACTAATTCACTCCAAACAAGTGAATTGGTCACCACAGTAAAGCCTTTGGCTAGCAGATTAGTTTCTGAGGAAAGCACAACCCTTCCAACAGTAGGCACTTCCCATAAAAAGGTTACTGACTTTGGCTGGAGTGATAATAAGCTTGAAGAAGCTTCTGAACAGAGCATATCTGAATTTAAGAACCAGGAGCTTTTGGATGTTGATTCAGGAACTAGTAAGAAGGGTGAACATGACACTGATATATTTTATGCCAACAAAAGAACCAAAGATGCAGAAAATCTCACTCATCCAGAGGACAATCATGGATCTTCTGATTGTGACATGGCTCATGTACATGAAGACGGTGCTGTCACAACGATTAATTCTAAAGACTCTTTAATTACTTGTGCCAACAGTAGCACTGTAGAGACGTATTACATTTCAGATGCAGCTCCTCAGGTTCCTGGCCCCAGTTCAGAATGCCACAAACCAGAATTTATTACTGATGCGGGCAGCATTGTGGATTCAAAAGCTGCAGCACACAGCTACCAGAATGGTTGCGAAAATGAGCTTGGGAAGGTCGTATCAAATGTTTGTTTAGATCAATGCTACGAAACTGACACATCACTTATTAGCAAAAATCTAGCTGGAGTTGAAAAAGTTGATTTTGAGGAGGATGATTCTCAATATGAGGATGGGGAACTTAGAGAATCTGGTGATTGTTATTGGGTGGATGATGGATATGGAGGAGTTAAACATGCCAATTGGCATTATCAAGATTACAAGAATGAAGAAGCCACTCCTAGCCTCACGCCTCGCCATACTGATTCAGTTGCAAAGAATGTGGTTATTCCTGTTGCTAATTACAATGGAACACAATCTAGAAAGGAAGACGTTGGTGTTTCACGTGTCTCATCTAAGCATTCATGGTTAACAAACTGCTTAGATGGTGGACCTATTGCTGATGGAAAGGCTCAAAGTGTTCATTCGAGAGGTGATACTAAGATGTATGGGTCAAACCCAGGCCGTGTAGCTGTTAGGTCTGCTACAACAGTCAGCCAGTCTGAAAGGTGCAATGATGCCCTAGGTGATGATATGTTAAGTATCAGAATGAAGAACACAGGTTGGGATATGATGCCTGAAGGTCAAAAGCACTCGCAGCATGATGCAAGGGATGTGACTGATTCGTCTAACCGGTGTGTTTTGAGCTCAGATGCAGCTAGAGATGATGAGTCGCTTCGAAAAAAGGGACTATCGAATAGAGATCTTGAAGGAGTGGAGCGGCAAAAATCATTTGACAGGCCCCAGAGGAATGAACTGAGCAGGTATAATTTTTAATAACTTTGTTTTATAGTCTTGCAGTTTTTTCAGTTCCTGATGATTTCAGTGTCGTGGCACCATTGACTAATAAGATAACCCGTATTTTATGCAGATCTGATGATGGTTATGGATCAGGCTCAAAATCTGAAAGGACAATGGACTCTCATAGATCGCCGCGGCATGTATGGCGCAGCACGGCATGTTCAGACAAGCAGCCGGGGGGAATGGGTGGAAAATTCAAAACATCCTCGTTCTACTCGGCACAAATCACCTGAATATTATAGTTATGGCCCATCAGGTCCAAGGAATGCTGCAGAAGCTGCTGTCGCGAAGATGGAGAGCAGTGGCTTTGTTGTTGCACGTGATGGCACTTTAGTAAGAGCTGTTGATGCTGCAAATGCTGGTCAGATGCCCATAAGGATGAGAAATACTTTAAGTAGCTCAGGCCGCCTGATTTCTGGTCGGGGATCCCCAATTGACAGGGATGGAGCTTGTGTGATGTCCAGAGGTCCCATGCATGCAAGGGAAGCATCTCCAGAGCGCCACTTTGGTGCAAATAGTAACCAGTCCAGTCGATATGGTCCTGAAATGGAGAAAGATCATACTACTGATGGGAATTTGAGTTCTGCCCGTTGCTCTCTGTCCAGTAGACATCGAGGCACCCAGACGTCTAGAGCATCACTTAACCTTTCCCGTAATCATAGCAGATCTCCTTCTGGGTCTAGGTCTCGATCCCCACATGATTGGCCACCTAGGAACAGAAGCAAGATCATGGCAAATGGAGGTTCAACTTTACGGAGGCATAGTAGATCTCCACCTAATCACATGGCTAAAGGTAGAATTTGTAGAATGGCTTCACCTCAGAGACAAACTGGATATGATGATCGAGCTATGCGTTACAGTCCACTATCAAGAAACAACACTTACTCCCAGCATGTTTCAACATGGGTTGATGGAAGGAACGGTTCAGCAGTAGATATTTCTGATGATCATAATAAAAGATATTCAAGGAGAAGCCCACCTCTGCGAATTACCTCACGGAATCACAGGTTTGATGTAATGGACTCCCAAGGACGACCAAGGTCTGGAGAATTCTACCGTCCGACACAAAGGAAGACTTCTTTATGATTATGGAAGGGAAAATAAACATGACAGAAATGGTGAAGATGAAAGGGAATACACTGATAGATATGCGAATCATTCTGTCAAGCCATATGACCGAGTAGTGCTGTAAAGCAATTCAGAAATAATACTGGAGATAAATTTCGGACTCGTATTTCTGCTCCCAGATCGCCAGAACTCCAAAGGAGGGTGAGTCCTCGGAGATTTGACAGAAGCTTTGAGAGGTAGCTGACTAGCTGGCTGTGAATTTGCCTTGTAGAACTAAATGGAAAATAAAGATCTGTCTGTATGATTGAACCGGAAAATGATGCAAATCCTTGATGGAGTTCAATCATAGGGATTTGATGGAAGACTCTTGGCAGCACTGCTTTTTTCTGCTTCTGCTGCATATGTTCAAGACACAGGAATGCTGGAACCATTCACTTCTGTAGGGGGGAATTCAGATTAACTTCATAATTTTCCTTTTCAATTTGTAAATATTTATGTTGGTAGCAGAATCACAATCACTCCTTTCAGCTTTATTATAGCTGTTCTTTTTTTTTTTAATTTCTGATACTTTCTCATGTTTATCCCTTTTGCTTTTTTCAATGGCATTATTCCTGTACGAGGTCCATTTAAACATGATGAATCAATTAATTTTGAGTTCAAACACTTTGTACTTTTTACACTTTTTTCATCTGGCATTTTGTATTATCCTGTTGCCAGCGAACAGTGTTTTATGTGTTGTTGAATATACAATAATTTATGGTGGTCTGTGACCGTATTAAATTCTGCTCAAAGTTTGAACCAGCTGTGAGGTGAATAATTTTCTTATTTCATCTACATTTTCCTTCAATGTCATGAAACTGACTTTGATGTCTTCCTCAGGAGAAAGGTTGGCTTAGTGCTTTTGTACATCAAAGAGGATACCAAGGTATTTTGACCAGAATTAGTTTTGTTCCATTTTTGAGTATTTATAATAATGACTGCTTTCTGGAGCACTGGAGGAAGTCTCTGACCATCTATATTTCTGCTGTTACAAGGAGTAGCATGCCATTTTTTTAAAAAAAAAAAATGTATTCAAGGGAATAAGGGACAGGCTTGACCTCCACCTGAATTAAGGGAGTATTAGCATATTACAGCTGTTTGTTTACTGTCACACATTACTTTACATGATCCAATAGTTATGAATGCAGAGCTGCCACTTTGTTTTGTGTCTTGTGACTCTTGTCAAATGGGCCAATAAGTGCTGGCCTGATTGCGGCATAAATATCTGATGGTTTAAGATGTAACGGTAATAATTTAAGTAGACAATTGGTAAACAGAGTGAGTACAGCATGGTGGACTTTGACTCTTGGCATGTATGCCATACATCATATATATAATATAATGCATTTAAAATTTGTACCATTTGAAAATGCATAAGAAATTGTCAAGAATTAAATAACATTTTTTGACTGGTTATTTCTGTCAGCATGCCATGTTTTGTTAATGCGTAAATCATGTTAACTTGGTTAATGTAACGAACCTAAGCACTCAAAGTGTGTTGTGTTTCTTGAACATGTGAATCC
Source organism: Chrysopogon serrulatus (assembly GCA_015844335.1). Classification (NCBI taxonomy): domain Eukaryota; kingdom Viridiplantae; phylum Streptophyta; class Magnoliopsida; order Poales; family Poaceae; genus Chrysopogon; species Chrysopogon serrulatus. The sequence goes on along the minus strand of JADLZL010005716.1, from coordinate 23,653 downwards.
ATTTTGGTCTGTGTTTAAGTTATTATTACAGCTCTAAATGGATGCTATTGCATAATGACCTCATGCTGAGTAGGGCAAATATCCATTTACTAACTTGTCTTTGGATACATTTTATATGTTGTCTTTATTCATATTATAGGCAGCATAACTAATGGAGAAAGTTATCAATCATCATGTTATTTTCCCCCCCTTATTTCACCTGCACAATTGTTTGCAATCTTGTCCACCAATACTAGTATTATAAAGAGTGAGATATACACTATGGGTCCCTAAACTTCTACTGTTCTCATTTGGGTCCACAAAATCTCAAAGTGATCATATTTTTCAAGTGGTTCATTCGAAGTTGTCAATTCAGGTCGATGATTAGAATGAACCAGTTAAAAGTTGAAAGGATTGAATGACCCAGTATTATCACTTAGGGAAGTTTGGACCAGTGGTGCATTTCTTTCAAGTATAAATATGGTTTGTTCGGCAACCATATGCAGTGTATGGGTTTATTTGGTTCAATAGTCCATATTTTGTTATAAAGTTTTGCAACATGGCTTATTTAGTGTTGATGCTAATATATGTGAAGACAGTTATGAGTTATCCTGCTCATTGAAGTGCCCAGCGCGTGATCTTTGAGGTCCTTGGTTAAGTAGACGAGGATATTTCCATCCCTAATGATTCAATCCAGGCACAGGTCCCCCTACGGCTTCCCTGACCCTTATCGAAGCCCATCGTGATAATGCACCAGTAAGATCACCAGATGTCTGTGGCACTAATGGTACACAGAAGTCAATGTGTGATCGTTGGTCCAATGCTTCGGGTGAAACAATTCCAAGGTGTGACAGGAGGTATGTTCAGGGCCTGGGTACATATTCATTGAGTCATGCTAATCCTATTCACTAAGGATTAGTATGTGAGCCATTTGTTATGCTGCACTTCTCGATCCGTAAATCCAGTACATGAAAGTGAAACAGTTGATTTTCTGGAACTTGTGACTTGTGAGTTGTGACTCTTTTATGCTTCATGGCAAGATGGAGGCCCTAGTTTTGTTGCGTGCATGATAAACAACTTGAAACTTCCAAGTAAGATTTCATGCTGTCGCTAGTGACTACACATTTGTTGCTCATATTTGCAATGGATGTCATATTCTGCATCTCAATTGATCCCTTTGTTATCATGGTAGCAGTATTGTGTATGCCAAATTGCGGTGGTCGAACTAGAAGAGGTAACAAAATGGGTTAGACATGAAAAAAAAAAAAAAATGCTGCTTGTAGTACTCATTAATCCAATTCTTCTGTACTGCTGCTATTGTGCATAGAAAAGCTTTTAGAAGCTTAATAATTCTTTAGCTTTGGATGCATTCACACATTCTAGGCTGCTACACTAGTTTTAGGTGTCTGGGGGCCAGGGGCCAGGGGTGACGAGGGCTGATCATTGATAACCAGTTGTTTGGATTTAACTGGTGTTCCCTCAATTTGCACCAGGTGTTATCATGAAGCATGTTGGAGCATAGAAAAAAAAAAAAAAATTAAGTGGAACATAGATGGTTCCACTGCAATCATCATTATCTATGGATCAAACCAGCATCCAAGATACCTGCATGGCAGCTTTGTTGTTGCTTGATTGTTTGCAACGCAAAGCCTCAGTTATCACATGGCAGTAGCGTTTCAGTTTGTTGTCCCATCTCATTCTTTTTTGTTGTTTTTGTGGTACACCCTTACTCTGCATAAATTTGTAGGGAGTTGATGGCAACACTTGTTCACCAGAACACAAGCTGTATTCATGGTTGTCAACACGAGAGATTTGCTGATTTTAAACCGACCTTTAGTTTCTGGTTTCTGATCAAAAATTCAGTTCAGGGCCAAAAGTACTAACCTTGATCTAGGTATCTCTCTTGTTGCTTATTAGAACAGCCAAAGACTCCAGTTTCTAAGAACACTCAGCAAATTATTAGACTGTGTGGGGGTGTGGGAGTGTAGGCCTTTGCTTCTCTGTATTTTCCTTTCTTCTTAATAAAATGACACACAACTCTCTTGCATTGTTGGACAGAAAAAAAGAATAATTTAGAAAGTGGGTGCTAGCATATTTATACAGAGCGCAAAATTATGTCTTATGGAATAGCATGAGGTGGTGGTTGAAAACTTAGACCTTGGATCCTGTTACTTAAATATATTGTTGAGTCTATCGAGCTCAATTACTGCAACATGTGTTCCACTTACCTACATTTTGTTGAACTGTTATTTTTTCCCTTTTAAAATGATATATGACTCTGAACTTACCTATCATTGTTGTAAGATTGATCTGATACACTTTATGATCGTTTTGATTAGTAGCTAGTTATTTCTGCAGGTGTTGGGAACGAGCAGACACTAGCTCTCTCTGTGGGACACGTCCCGCAACTCTGTTGCAGAAGCTTGGAATAAAGCTTGCAGATGCCATCTTGAAGCAGACCAGGATGAGAATCTCCTGAACTTGTTGCAGGCATTTGCTCCTCGCAAGCCTGTTCAGGAAAATGCCGGAGGTGTGATGCCTCTCCTGGACCATCCAGACGGTTTCATGGTGGCTAGTTGTCACTGAAAAGATGTTGGAAACGCGCTCTTTGGTTTCAGGAATCAGGTCTCTCTGTGGTTTGCGCCCCTGATTAAAGATTCCTAAATCTATCTGGCGTACTGCTAGATCACATCTGATCACGTTAGAATATGTTTTGCCAGCTTTCGTCTTCTCAAGCTGGGGGAGTGGAGTGCAGTCCGGCAAGTATTTCAAGATATTTGCAACATGTTTGCTTATAATAAATTTCACGATAATGCGTCGTAACATGTGCAATAAATTGTTTCCTTCATCATAAACAGTCGTGAAGGCCTTTTAAATTAATAGGGTCAAATGTGCTTAGTAAAGTCTTTTGTTTTGGAGATGTGTGTTCAGTTGAATAGTTTTACATATCAGTTGTGATTGTGAAAAAAATAAAGGAGCAACTGTCACCTTGGTTGCTGTCGAAGAAATGCAAAGCTCTCGTCTCCATCAAGTCTTAGTAGCCTACGCCCCTTTCTGATTCAACAAAGCACCGACATTGTGGAACACTTGCCAGTTTTTTGCCACTCAGTTTTGTACTTTTGGTACACTTCGCGACACCAAGCTTATTCTTCTGATAAATAAATTCAATCAAATATTCGCAAAATGTGTGCCGTCGAAAATGATCGAAGTAAATTGTTACACATCTAATATCGTTGTCATTGAGAACGTATATGCATGGCATCCTTGCTTTCTTGTTCTCAGGAGTCGCCGTATTAGTTAGTATTTAGTAGGCGTGCAGAACAAGTCAAATCTTCCTCTAAGCTCAGTCTTGACATGTGAAGAGGTTCAGTGCATGATTCACAGAAATGAGGCTCAGAGGCCAAATACATCCGGCTGGCTTGAGTTTTAAGGTGCATCCAAAACCGAGGGAGGACTTATTTCAATGAATTTTATAATCTCAGCTTCCAACTTTCAGTTTCAGGTGCATTCTATTCAACTCACTGAAAAAGACCTTGTGGCCTTTGACCTCTATGGTGTCTGGAGGTTTGAGATGATACATCCTACTAAGACTATGTACTCTTCCCGAAGTCACACCCATCTGAAGTGACCACAATAGTTTTCTGCTACTTGTATCAAGTGGACAGTACTAATGTTCCTTATAACAGAGCATATATGGTGCCAATGGTGATGACTGAAAGTGAGCAGAATAGAATAAAGTCACACAGAAATATTTCTGTGAAGGAATGACTTTACCATATACTTACACAACAGGTGTTTTTTCAACTGCTAAATTCACATAAAATCTTGTTTGCAGTGAACTTCATCAACCTTTGTTTACAGGAACTGATCACCATGATTCAAATGTGAGCTGTAAATTCAGAACAACAAGAACAAAAAAAAGCTTGTTTCTTCTGTAGCTGTGAATTGTGGTAACTGAATGAATTCGCCAGATATTTGTACCCCACCCACTGCATGCTTATCATGACTCTAATGAAACCCAGGAGCCCAAATGAAGGTATCAACTGAGATGCCTTTGCCATAAACAATCTGTTTCAATATTCAAGATATGCAGCCTCTTTTTCACTTAGTGGCAGGACTGATTGCCACACCAGTTGTACTTAACTAATGGCAGTTATCTTAACCATGCCGGTTTGCCACTTTATGCTCAAGCACTCCCCTCTCCTTTCCCCCACTAACGCACCACAAAATTTACCAAATTGGCCTCTGCTTTCCGGTCAAAAGTCGGTCAAAAACTACTTTCTTGCTCTTAGTTGATCGCCACCGTTTTGTAAACAAACAAACAAATGTAAGTAACCAGCAAACAAAAAACTGCAGGCTGTTCAAAACACGGCCATTATGTTTGGTTCACAGTACTGAATTTGAACTGTTTCCTACGAAATGAAATTCACGGATAGGCCGAGCAAAAGGTGAAACCTGGAGCGAATGAACGATGGGCCAATCGACCGAACAAACTTTGCTAGCATTGTTAGTTGCACATTGGATTTGCCACCTCGTTATATATATATAAATACATGCAGGGGTGGTCTAGTGCAACCTGCCACCGGCACTGGCACTTGCACTGGCAGCTGCGAACGGAACAAGGCCAGCATCAGCATGGCATTGGGCGTCGCCGGCCTCGTGCTCGCATTGCCACTCTTGTTCTTGCTGACAAGGGCGGCATGGATCACTGTCTCCTGCTACTACCTCACGCCGGCGAGGATCCGGACAATCCTGGCCGGCCAGGGCGTGCGCGGCCCGCCGCCACGCCTCCTCGTCGGGAACCTCCGCGACGTCTCCGCCCTCGTCGCCGAGGCCACCGCCGGCGACATGAGCTCCCCTGAGCCACGACATCGTCGGCCGCCTTCTGCCCCATTATGTCCTCTGGTCCAAGATGTACGGTGAGTATCCCACGGCGCATTGCCGGCCGGCCCGGCGCCGGCGCCGGTGCAGGTTCGCGGTGCGGCGGAGCTGACCGGAGGAGGATTTTGCAGGGAGGCTGTTCGTGTACTGGTACGGGAGCGAGCCCCGGGTGTGCGTGACGGACGCGGGCATGGTGCGGAGCTGCTGTCGTCGAGGCACGCGCACGTCACCGGCAAGTCGTGGCTGCAGCGGCAGGGCGCCAAGCACTTCATCGGCCGCGGCCTGATCATGGCCAACGGCGCCACCTGGTCGCACCAGCGCCACGTGGTGGCGCCGGCGTTCATGGCCGACCGGCTCCGGGGCAGGGTGGGGCACATGGTGGAGTGCGCCCGGCAGACGGTGCGCGCTCTGCGGGAGGCGGTGGCGCGGGGAGGCAACGAGGTGGAGGTGGGCGCGCACATGGCGAGGCTCGCCGGCGACATCATCGCGCGCACCGAGTTCGACACCAGCTACGACACCGGCAAGCGCATCTTCCGCCTCATCGAGGAGCTGCAGCGGCTCACCGCGCGATCCAGCCGCTACCTCTGGGTCCCTGGCAGCCAGTGAGCACTAGGAGCTTTTTTTTTCCTTTTCTTTTTTTTACACTACAAAAAAAAAAAAAAAATCCTCTGCTTCCGCCGCGTGCAAACTGAAAAGCGGCGCTGGGCCCTGCATGTCAGTGTATACATGGCTTTCACCAGTTTTTTTTCTAAAAATAATATTTTTTATTAATGAATTGTAGGTATTTCCCAAGCAAATACAGGCGGGAAATAAAGCGGTTGAACGGGGAGCTGGAGCGGCTGCTCAAGGAGTGCATCCAGCGGAGCCGCGAGATCGCCGACGAGGGCCGGACGCCGTCGTCGGCGTGCGGCATGGGGCTCCTCGGGATGCTGCTGGCCGAGATGGAGAAGAATAAGACGAAGAAGAGGAGGACCAGCAAGTCCGGCAACGACGACGACGGCGAGCTGGGGTACGACGCCCAGACGATGATCGACGAGTGCAAGACGTTCTTCTTCGCCGGGCACGAGACGTCGGCGCTGCTCCTCACCTGGGCCATCATGCTGCTCGCCACGAACCCTTCGTGGCAGGACAAGGCGCGCGCCGAGGTGGCGAGCGTCTGCGGCGACGCCCCGCCCACCGCCGACCACCTCCCCAAGCTCACCGTGGTAAGCCGGCCAGCCATTCACTCTGATCCGGCGATCCATCCCGTCGTCCACGCTCGCCACGCCAGCCACTGACCCATCGTCGTGCAGCTGCAGATGGTAATCAACGAGACGCTCCGGCTGTACCCGCCGGCGACGCTGCTGCCGCGGATGGCGTTCGAGGACATCACGCTCGGCTCCGGCGCCGGCGCGCTGCGCGTGCCCAAGGGCGCGTCGCTGTGGATCCCCGTGCTGGCCATCCACCACGACGAGGCCGTGTGGGGAGCGGACGCGCACGAGTTCAGGCCGGAGCGGTTCGCGCCGGGGCGGCCGCGGCCGTGGGCGGGGCGGTTCCTGCCGTTCGCGTCGGGCCCCCGCAACTGCGTCGGCCAGGCGTACGCCATGGTCGAGGCCAAGGTCGTGCTGGCCATGCTGCTCGCCAGCTTCCGCTTCGGCATCTCCGACGAGTACCGCCACGCGCCCGTGAACGTGCTCACGCTCCGGCCGCGCCACGGCGTGCCCGTGCGCCTGCTGCCGCTGACGACGACGCGGCACTAGGCCTTGTTTGCTTGCTTTTGGGTGTTCTTGGTTCTTCACAATTTTGGAACGTCTGTATTTTATTTACGTTTGTGATTTTCTTTTCTTTTTTTCTTTGACTACTAGTAGTAGATGGAGAAAATTTTGTGCTTCGGTTCAGTATAAGTGGTGGTCTGACATGTAGAAATAACATATATAAATAGTATTATTTAGAGTCAGGGTTTTGTTGACGGTTTTTGTCACTGAGAAACAATCTGCATAATGTATCGATAATAAAATTGTATAAATGTCGCTATGTAGGCCGATGGGATTGGAGATTCGCCGGAATTGATTTTCCATTATAGGCCCTTTTTGGACGAGACGAGATGTACTTGATACCATAGGATATTTCTCAATTGAACCAAAAATCAGAAAAAGTTGCATCTCATGTCTACTACTGGTATATCAAAACACACAAAGTAAATAATAATTCTCATCTCCAAATGACAAGACTGTGACGCTGACTAGTAATAAATTGTCCACTCGAGCGGGCACTTAGGCGCAAAAGGTTAGCAGTGGCCTGCTATACCTATAATGCCGTACAGCTGCTGCATATATTCATCCACAAGTGGGAGCTTAATCTCAAGTTCTCCATAAAGGATTATATATTTTTTGTATCAAAATTAATAGGTCTAAGGATTCCATCACCTAAACTAAGACCCTACAGGTCACCTACTTAAATAATGGGGGTAAAAGTAAACTAAACTTTTTGGGAAATCAGGAGGAGCTTTGAGCCCCTACTGGTAAATTAATTTTATGAGGCAGGATAGTAGGCAGTGGAAATGGCTCATCACAAGATGTAGACATACACACATATGGGCCATGGGCAGGGGTGGTGCGATTCGAGATATAGAATAGAAGCAACCTAAATACCTAATCATCTTTGGCCTCTCTCTCAAAAAAAAAAACCTAATCTTTGGCGTCCTTATCAAAGAAAAAAGACCCTAGTCTTTAAGGTACATTTTATATATTTATCTTGCCCACGGAAATAGTCTTGCACTATAGTTATGGCAATGTGAAGTGTTTTAAGAGAAGAAATTTGGATTGCCAAATTGAAACTCACACCAAAGGCATCTCCATGGCACGCATATTGTGTTTGTAATAGATTAGGCATGTCCTGCCACGTCATTATACACGCTCATGCATGCCTCCCTCTCTTGTTAACCGGTGTCCCTACACGTCACCATTGGGACACCCACTCGCTATCGCACCTCTTTCGATCAACTGTGTGCCCGCTTCCTAGCGCTCTCCTCCCCTGCTACTCCTACTCAATGATGTGCCTGCTTGCTATCGCCCCCTGACCCCCCTCCCCCAATGCTGGCACCCTCCATCCATTGCATCCAAAGATGCCCTAGCGGCCTCGGCATTGCCGAGATAGAGGTCCATACACCCTCTCGCCCCTGCTAACCCTGACGCCCCGGCCTGAAAGAGTTGTGCAATGGAAGACAGAGTTGCATCCATGTTGTCCCTCTCGCCCTTGCTAATCCCGATGCCCTTGCTTGCTAGGTGGTTCATGTGTGTTCAAAGGATTTTTGTGAATTGTACATTGATATTGATGATTGCGCACAATCCTTGACAGAAAGCTGACCTATACATATGTGTATTTAGTAATGTTGATAGCATAACTGTACAAACATCAAGTACCACACCTAGGGGTAATCCAACTTGGTTGGAACTAAAAGGCTTCGTTGTTGATTGTGGACTATGATCAAATATTGTCGTCATAAAACTTGACTATCACACTACATAGACTAAGGCTCTGTAAGCAAACAGGGACAAACTACTTGATCATAAATACTCCCTCAGTCTCTAAAAGGAGTGATTTCTAGAAACCGTGCTAGTCAAACTTTTTTTAACTTTGACCAACTTTATCGAAAAGAGTAACAACATTTATGACATAAATTAAGCATATTATGAAAATATATTCTATAATAAATCTAATGATACTAATTTGATAATATAAATCTTAATGTTTTTTTAGAAAATCGATCAAAGTTTAAAAGTTTAACTTAGGACAACTTTAGAAATCACTTCTTTTAGGGATGGAGGCAGTAAGGAGTTACGTAGACAACCAAACAGACTATAATAAATAAGTAAGGTGCACCCATATGATTTTACAATGCTACCTTTAATCTAACAACAACAATGCACTGCACAATTAATATAATAGCTAATAATATCAAAGATATATTTAATCACTTCTCCCTGCATCTCAAAATAAATGCATAGGAACTTAAACATTTCTAAGTTTGACCAAGCAATAAGTATTGTTGTATCATTAGTGAAATATACTTTTATAACAAATTCATTTCAATATATAAATATTGTATTTTATAAACAAAATTTTAAAAGTTTGACTTATAAAAAACGGTGTATGCCTTTTTTTTTTGGGGGCGCGTAGAGGGGTTACAGTGTTACACTTGCCGTGATTTAATTAATTTGTCGCCAAGTGCTAGGTGGTGCAACGCCCTTTTCACTTTTAGGCTGTCAGTTGGAGGCCTCTATTTTGAAGAGAAAGGAAGGCCCCCAGTTTGGCCTGGTCCTACGTGCGCGCGGCACATCGAATAATATCGGTCAGGTGTATAGTTGATTGATTCGTTGATTGCAAGTGTGTGTGTGAACCCGATCTTAAACATTTTGGTCATGTCGACTGAAGGATATCAACTAACATGGTGGGCACTAGAAACTTGCGTGACGTCACAGGGTTCAAGTCAAATTGGACTTGTGAGGCTATCTGCACTGCGTCTCGGGAAAATGATCCGGACGCCAGTTTTTTCGACGAACGCCCGCGGCGGGCGTCCCGGGAAGCCCCCGCTATCGTCCAGGAGCCTCCGCCGTCCGGGGAATACAGCGACTTCCCGTTCGCCCGGAATCGGCCAGCGTGGCGTGGGGCCCGCGCGCTGGTTCCGCGGAGGGAGGAGGAGGAGGGGAAGGGGCGGCGCAGGGGCCGCAGATGGCCGCCTCGGTGCAGGGAGCCCGGGCGCGAGGGAGCGCGGCGATGGCCCGGCTCCGGCGGCTCGGCCTCCCGGCGAGCCTCCGGCTCCCGGCTGAGGCGCTCGAAGCCTCCCGCTCGGGCCTGCGCTCGCGGCGCGACGCTTAGGGCCGCTGCCGCTGCGTCGGCCAGCCGCCCTGCCCAGCTGCGCTGAGCTCGACCGAGAGGAGGGGAGGCGCCGGTGGAGGGCGCGGGGAGGGGAAGCTCGGCCGCGAAGCTCTCCGGCCACAGCGCCCGCCGCCGCTGCGAAGCTCTCGGCCACCGCGCCGAAGCGCCCTCGCTCGGGCCGCGCGAAGCCTCACCCACCGGCGCTCCCGCCCGAGCCGCACGCGCCCTCGCGGTCGGGAGCTCCCGCCAGCGCCCGCGCTCTGCCGTCGCCGGGCGCTTCCCCCGCTGCCGGGCGGAAGCGCCGCCGCCGGGCGCTCTCCCCAGCGCGAAGCTCCCGCCAGGCAGCGAAGTCCGCCGCCCAGGCGTGGGCGCGAGCCCCACCGCCGGCGCTCCTGCCTGGCCACGAGCCCCACCGGCGCTCCTTGGGGCGTGCGACTAGAAGTGGGGAAGAGAGAGATAGGGAGGGAGAAAGAGGGTGGGGGGATTTTTTTTATTAAAAAAACCTGACGCGTGGGTCCTACTAAAGTATAGAGTAGAGATATAAAGGATAGATGGGTGCGGGAGAAATTGGTATAGGGGAAAGAATCTTGATGACTGGGATGGAATATTGCTTTTAGAGTATGGATTTAAAGGATGACGAGTGCGGATAGCCTCACATGCAATGTTCATGGCAAACGCTAAAACGACATTGTCGTTTCAACAGTTGCCCATGCATAAGCAAAGAGAGGAACCATAACTATATATATACTTCATTTAAATAAAAAGCAAAAATAGTACCTAAATTCTATGGAAATAGAATATAAATATATCTATTGATCCTGTACTTAGAGCTACTTGATCTTATTTGTTTCCTTTTTAATATTTTATTGCTTCTTATTACCATCGTAATATTAAAATTATTATTTTTATACTGGACCACGAGATCTACTAAAACAAAAATGATTTGTGGTGTGCCACATAGCCTACAGCCTGCAGGGTGCCACACAGGTACATTAAATCATACAGTGATGATTCTGTTCCCTAAAGAGAACTTTTGTTTGGTTAGTATTATAAGTCGGCTGATAAACTAAAATAATTGTATATTTTTAGAGAAAATGTTGTTGCAATGGTTGATAAACCGGCTGATAAGCTGAAGCAAACACTGTTACATATCATAATTTTTTTTTAATATATCTACTAATGTCACAGTAAGATATTTTTATGTGATTGATAGGTGTGATAAATCTTTTTGGAACTTTGATGATTATTGGAACAATACTATAGCTTCCCATTCCCATTTCCTCTGTGTCGTCTCGTTTGTGGGTTTTGACCTTCGCACCCCCGGCTCTATGACTATAATGGTTGCCAACATTAACTATCATTCTGCTTATATGTGATCCCTGTAAATAAGTTGCCTCTTAGTTTATTTGTTATAGTTTGCAGAGGCTAACCTTCACATCAAGAGAATCTGAAGTGCAATTTGTTTTAGAGGGCACTCTCTAGCCTCTACCTCTACCATGCTCCTGTTCCCGCATGCAACGTTGGCTAATTAATTTCAAATCAAGTAAAATTAATATTATGCCCAAAAGATTTTAATGTACACTTAAATAAATTGCAATAGGGGTCCTCTTAGTAGGCAAAAAAAAAAAAAAAAAAAATCTTCTTTGTGTTCTACAATTGAGACCAAATCACTGCCATGTTAAAATATTTATCTTGGCACCATTCATAAAGTTTTTGCTGTCTTTTGTCTTGGAAATATTATGATGGTACTTATCTTACCGAGATGGCGAGATTCCTTATAGCTTTGTGCACATGAAGAGCAAAATAAATATTAGATAGATTCCCTGTCACTTAAATATCATGTCGAGGATTGAGAACTTTTAAGATCAAGTTTGGATCTCCTAAGAAAAGTAAGAATACGATAGAAAATGAAAATAAGATCAAATCATCACTCAAATTAGTCTATCTATTTATCCAAATCCTGCTATTTCGATACTATAAAAAAAATAAGATCTAGACACTCCTTGTTTTTTTTCAATCAGAATCTAGATTCTACATCATTATCTAGAGTCATTAAAAGAATGAGATCCAAAAAATCCTAATTTAACACTCTTAAGAAAAGAGACACGAGTGGACGACATGAGAGGTAATATATAAAAAATAGAAAATAGTGTCTTTTGTAAAGAGATATATATAGACAAGTAAAAGTTGTTACGAATATTCTAGGCTAGCTATATTGCAAGCTAGGGTTCAGGTTTCCAATCATGAAAACCATGAAAAACTAAAGGTGCATGGTCATATTAGAGAAGGTAGCAAGGTCCACTATGTTTTTGGCCAAAGGGATTAATCAATGAATCATACTCAAAGCCATATATACTTTTCATTAGTTTGATTAGGTTAATCATGCCACGAAAAGAAATACTTGTGACTAAAAATTTGCCTCAACTAACTGAAAGGGACGGCCAGACATACTTGAACTTTTTTATTTCAAGCAAAACCAATGACTTGTAGGCTTCCGAGATGGTTATTAGTATATATCACTTTCCAATGCATAGTTAGTCAAAAAAATTATTAAAGCGAACTGAGCCTAGCTCAGTTAGTTAAGTTTCTTGTGGTGGAACCTGCACACTTGGGTTCAAAATCCTCGATTTGGCTCTGTCGGTGCAGTCTTACGAAGATGTATACGCGTGTTGTGAGCGTCTGCTTCAATTGTGTAATCCGTAAAAATAAATATTAAGAATGGGAGATGTGTGCGTCTGTGCCTCTGTGTAATCCGTAAAAAAAATATTAAGAATGGATCAGTGACAAGAGGTTGCAAACAATCAATATGATTACAAACAAGATCGTAGGCACACTGAAAGAGTCGTTACATGGAACGAGTCTACATAATTATTTAAATAAAATCATTACCGCACATGAGCCGCACTAATAATCATCATGAAATATTTTACACTTACAAAGAAACAAATGGTATTTCCATACATCAAAGCTATAAAATTTAGCCAAACTCAATATGATGCATTATTCTTTTGTTTTGTGTTTGGAACTTGGAACACTTTTTTTTGAAGGCAGAACTTGGAACACTTAATAAATAACATTATTTTTTGGGGGGTAAAGAAAGCCTTATTTAACTAGGAGAAATGTTACATCAATGTTTAAAAGATCAATGACATATGTAGATGCCTGTCTAAGCCAAGTGGCCGTGTGAGTATTTCACCTAGCTAATTGACCTAGCGCATGAGCTACCTTGTTGTATTCTCTGTTTATATTCCGGAATTTCCATTCCACCTACGTCTACAAATATTCTATGGCCTTAGGATGGTATATGGAAGTTCTGAATAGTCTAAGCTGCCAGACTTCATGTTATTCACAATCCTAGCATTGTCCGATTCCAACACGATCGGGCTCGGACACCACTAGGGGAGGCCAACCTGAGCCCCACACAATGAAACAGGACCCGCCATGCTGTCAACACTACCTCTCCTTTACTGTCCCTGATCACCACTCCAGTACCCGTCCCACCAGATTGCACAACGAAGAGGACCACGTCTAGCTAGAGCGTGGGTGGCAAGAGCCGGTGGTTGGCTAGCTTCTTGCCCGCCAGTGTTCGAGTTTTGGACTCGGCGCTGGTGTCTCACCCTGGGGTTTAATCCCTAAATCTCTCTCTAGCTATCTTCAGGCATCTATGGACCATAAGAGGAGACAACGCGTCCGTTGCTAGCGAAGTTCGTGTCTTCGTGAATGTCATGTAGACTTGTTGGTAGTATAGGTTCTAAGTCTAGCGTACAGCCTAGTGGTGTATGACGTGTTTTTTGATTATATATTAAGATACTACAACTTGTACTACCAGATCTAGGAAATAATAATAATAATAATAATAATAATAATAATAATAATAATTTGCGTAATGTAGGAACTATCCACATCCAGCTTGAGCCAACCCTCCGGTGGGGGTCCCATCGCTCCACCCTTGGAGAGCCTGATGTAGACGCACTAGGAGGAGAAGGCCAACAGGGAGCTTTGCCTTCCGCATCCAAAGACACGCCGTGTTGTTGGACCTGCAGCAGTACATTGCGATGGTTCAAAAGAAAATGTACAGACTCTAAGGTGCTGATAGAACCTGAATTATGCGTGATGTAATTGTGGCACGTCCACGCCCTCCACAAGATTGGCATGATTAGTTCCCCCTGTTCCCAGCACTTGTCCAAGAGTACAAAGCAACCAGTCCGGGCCAGTTCCTGTGAACAGCAACTCAGACGGCGGCGGCCAATGCTCTCTCATCGTCAATCTTAGGTTGCGTGTGCTTGAACACACTCGACAGTGGCGTGGTAACTGTCTTCTACCACCTGGCCACATAGCGAACAGCATCCATTCATTTCCAATTTCTGAATGTGCTTGTTCTTCTTAGTTGGCAGCACATCTCTCGCTAATTTCCAGCAGAAAATACGTGCCCTTGGAGGCACATTTGCTTTCTACGCTAGTAGAGAAATGACTTTGTATAAATAGCCAAAAAATATTTAGTTTTGGCTTCAAATTGTAAATCAAGATTAAAAAGGAGGCTTGGGATCTTTAGTCCCGGTTTGTAATACAAGTTAGGACTAATTCCACCTTTTAAGTCTCGGTTGTAACAGTTACCAAGACGTGTCAGTGTGGAAAACTTTGTTAGTGTGGAAAACTTTTTAGTCGGTTTGTGTCTTAAACCCGAACTAAGCATGCTTGTAGACTGAATTTAAAAAGGATACATATCTTATCTATATTAGATGTGTGGTGGTAGTTGAGATGGTAGTGCTTTTAGAGTTGAAGCAAGAAATTCTGAGTTTGAAACCTCACAGCCACACCTTTTTTTACCGAAATAAACACATTAATCTTGAGTTTAAAACCCTGCAGATATCTTTTTGACCGAAATAAACACATTAGTCCCGGTTGAAATAAATATATTTAATCCGGTTGTAGAAACCAGGACTTAGTCCCTGATTTCGTAGTCCCATTTCTAGAACCAGGATTAAAAGGGGTGGGAACTATGACCGAAGGCCATATCTCTGCTAGTGTTAGATGCTCTTCCACAACAGGTGATCTCCATCTGGATTAGAGCTTGTTGTGGTTGCTTCAGCTAAGTGAAATAAATTACTTTATGTTTGAACCATTGTTGTCCATGCCAAGTTATCTCTTTTACATGATAAGAAAGTATAACAGAAAGAGAATGCATTTATGCTATATTTAAACATAGGTCACACTATTAAAAATTGATTTTAGGAGACAAATTTTTTTTTACAAAGATGGTGAAAATTTATCTATCGCTAAAAATATCCACTTATTTTTTAGAGATAGTCACTCTATTTATTGAGGCAGCCAAACAAACAAACAACCGCCTCCTAAAATTGATTAGCAAAGATGAGTCTCTTAATAGATTCAACATTGAAAATAAGCCAAGGTCTAGCCAGCTTGTTTGGGAGGGTTTCTCAGAGAAGATAGAGCCATTTAGGAGCCACAACCTAAAATGGCTCAAGTTCCTCAATTTTTCACTAAAAAAAAGGCTGTAATGGCTCCTCCTAAACTATTTGGTAGAGTTCCTTCCTTCAGAGGAGCCGGAACCGAACCCAGTGAGAAGTCCTATAAAACAGAGTCTAAGCCACTCCAAGTATACTTAGCCCCTGTCGCTGCCAACCCTAGTCAACAAAAAACTCTCTCTCATGCCAATCATCCACCACATGGCACCACCCCTCCTCTCCGTCTCTCAATCATCTTGGCATTGACAACCAAGGACACCTCCACCCAAATATTTTGTCAACCACCACCCTTCCCTCTTCAAATTAAAATTGGGCAACCCCACCCTTTCCTCTACCCATGCTGGCCACATCCTCGCTTCCGCTCTCCATCTAGATCTAATAGGGTAACATAGATTGGAGGGAGAATAGCCCAAAGACAAGAAGCCACAACCACCGACATCCACCA
Organism: Chrysopogon serrulatus; assembly: GCA_015844335.1. Lineage (NCBI taxonomy): Eukaryota > Viridiplantae > Streptophyta > Magnoliopsida > Poales > Poaceae > Chrysopogon > Chrysopogon serrulatus. The sequence continues at coordinate 8,005 of JADLZL010005716.1, read as the reverse complement.
CATGGCACCACCCCCCTCTCTCCGTCCCTTCTCAATCATCTTGACATTGACAACCAAGGACACCTCTACCCAAATATTTGGTCGGTCACCACCCTTTTCTCTTCAAAATTCGTTAATCCCTCCACTTCCTTTACCCATGTTGGCCACGCTCCACTTCCTCTCTCTACACAGATCTAGTAGATTAAGATAGATTAGGGGCAGGTAGCCCAAAAGACAAAGAAGCCACAACCACCGTCCTAGAACTCCATAAATGTGTTCTAGATTTAGGTCTATCGATGCGGGACTGAGACGGTTCCACATCAACGTGACTTCCGTCAGGACAGACCCACAAGACAGAGATAGAAGGACCAATTCTGAGTAGAAGACGTCCTGTCCTAGTTAGACGGATAGAAAGTAACTTCTGTAATAGGAACAGAACTCTCTCTACTAAGTCCGACTAGGATTAGAACCAAAGCTCGGCTCTTTTCTCCAACAAAAGGGGCCGAGCACCCTCTTTATGTAACAAGCGGCGCCACAACATGCAATCATACGCCAATCAACGCAAAAGGCCAAGGTCGACCGGAGTAGAGCTTTTACTCGGCAGCGAGGGCTCAAACCAGATAAACCGAAAGTGTCTCTTGCATAACCCCCTGAAGTTCTAGTATTCGCCGAGATCCGAATCAATCGCTACGGGAACCCGTGGCGGGCTATCGGTGGCTAAACACCCGGCAGTTGGCCCGGGTAGGGGTTTCGGCGGGTTCAACGTCAAAGCTCGGTGGACCTACACACAATGTTTTTCTAAGAGGATCATCCTTCATCTTGAAGCCGGATGCCGAGGCGGACGATCACGAGCTCTCCACGGTCGACTTCTTCGGAACCCGAGCCGAAGATATCTAGAATTTTTCAAAACTCAAGGTGACGGAAGAAGAAGTTCGAGAACCAAGTACTTCGAAACATGCCGAGTTCTTTCTGCCGGCCTCGGCAATAATGCACGGGCGTATCGAACATCATCCGTGAAAGCACGATGGAATCTAACGGCATAACTTCAAAACAAGATAAGTACTCGGTTCCCCCCTTTTCAATCACGGAAGGTCATTAAATGAGGAATGATCCGACTACTCGCTCGGTATACACAAAAGAAGTCTACATGATCGGGCAACCCCAGTACCACCGATTCTTCAACCCGACTACCGGTCTTCGGAAGAATCGAAAACCGATATCCCGCCTAATTCAAGAACCCGGGGATGGAGAAACCGATAGTCAAAGAGCGACGTAGAAAGAAGAAATAAGAAGAGGGAGGAAGGAGGAATCGAGTACGAAGAACGTAGGAAGCGTGGCGTAAATATGAAGAAGAACTAGTCAGTACAATGAAAGAAGAGCTGAAAAAGAAGCCGAAAGACGAGCCACGGCAAAGGCAGGACTTGACCCCATCAATAAAATACAAGAGTTAATCGATGAAATCGGCCATACAACCACCAAGTGAAGAACAAGCCAGGCTCGGGAGCACGCCAAAACAACCGCCCAAAGGATACAAGACGACCGGTACCTCCCCTCGTCGTATACCATCCGAAAGCAAACAAGCCAAAGAAGTCAAGAGTTTCCTCGTTCAAAGGTTATCTCCGTCCCAAATCAAAAGCGGGAAGAACTCAACCGCATCACGATTGGGGTGAGAGAACGTGAGAAAATCGCGACAGGGCTACCAACCCCTCCTCGAAGTCCTCCCATATCTATTACAAGATATAACAGCCAAGCGGATTCCGACTACAAACTAGAAAAAGTACCCGATTTATTCCCCTAGCTGCTTGGGGAAGACTACTCACCTGTCGGGACTACCTCACAAATTCAAGCCGCCAAACCACTTTCGAATACGACGGCAAAGACAGAACCAATGCAATGGCTCAGAATCTACTCCCAATCAATAGAATTAGCCGGGAGATGATGACATTAAGGCACTATTTTTTCCAATGGCACTTCAGAAACTCTACCACTACAATGGTTCGATAAATTACGACTAGGATCAATCAAAACATGGGGGATCTTGAGGAGGTTTTTTGCGAAAATTTCTGAGAATACTCATACACCCAATAACACAAGCCGAAGCTAAAGGTTTAAAACAAAATCAAGGAGAGAGCCTCGGAGATTTCTATAGAAGATTTGGAGAACTAAGGGCACAAGTACATGATATCACCCAAAGGGAAGTAATTGAAGCATTCTCATATGGCTTGAAAGTAAGATGGATGTTCCACGATTTACGAAAGAAAACCCGTGGATAAACGAAAGAATTAAAAAATAGTAGAAAAGATGATTACGCGTAAGAAAAAGACACGGGGAAAGATTCCCGGATAACGTAAAACAACCAAGATAGAAGAAACAATTTGGATAGAAGAAACAACTCAAAGAGACAAGAAAAAACTCGTGAAGGTGGAACAACTCCGACAACGACAAGAATACCACAATAAGAAAAGATATTCGAATAATACAAAGGGTCGCCACCGAAAAGAAAGAAATTCTACCCAAAATGTAAAAATTTGAAGAACTCGAGAAGATGAAATGCATCTATCATCCAACAGAATTCACCCGATGGGTGAATGTTGAATATTCCCAAGAAAAATATATGAAGATAGACGTGCAGAAAAAAGAAGAAAACAGAGAAAAAGAAAAGAAGAAGATAACAATCCAATCCGACAACGGGTTTCAAAATCCAAGAGCAATAGTAGCAAATATTCTCGAGTCCCCAAGGTCTAGAGCAAGCAAGAAGACAAACTAGCATGGAGAACAATCATGGCAGCGAACCCGGTAGTTCCACGATATTTAAACCGGTCTAAATATCCAATCCGGCCACTGAGGACCAATGGACAAGCGTCGGAAAACGCAGGACTATACCCACTTATACTCGGACCAACAATGTCGTAGCTATAACAAAGAACAAAGTACTCATCGAAGGAGAAGCAGGGGCTCAACATCATTTTTTAGATACCCCAAGAAAATGGGGCCAGAATTTTCAAAAAATGATTACACCAACAAGTGTACCTTTCTCTGCAATAATTGCAGGGAGGCCAGCAATGCCCTCGGACAAATAACTCGCCCATTAACATTTGAAACCCCGACAAATTATTGTACAGAACTCATCAAATTTGAAGTTGTAGATTTTGAATCATCTTATCATGCAATATTGGGAAGACCAGCGTTGGCAAAATTCTTAGCTATTCCACATTACCCTTACTTATCAAGCCAAGATGTCGGACCACCGAGTAGTCTCTCTCGAGAAGACCTAAAAGCGTGCCTACTAAATGCGTGTGCAAGCCATACAGATATCTTCAAAGTAGAAGGAGAAATCCAATTCGGCAACAAATTGACGAGAATAGAAGAATTAGAATTCCTGCCAAAAACCAAGTTGTCCTTACCATAAATGAAGGAGAAGGAACCAAAAGATTGATCTGGGGACCATGCGACCCATCCAAAACAGCCATTATCAAGGCTCATCTACCTATCAAATAGGAACTCATCACCAACTTCTTAAGGGACAACAAAGACATATTTGCTTGGAAACCAAATGATATGCCGGAGTCCCAAGGGAGTTAGGTGAAAGCGAAAAATAGAAGTCAACAAAGAAGCAAGACCAATCAAAACCGAGAGATTACGACGTTTTTCACCGACAAGAAAGAAGCAATAAAGAAAGAAATAGCCAAACTATTGGCAGCCGGCTTCATAAGAGAGATCTTACATCCGACAGCTAACCCAAATTCCTCGTACACAAAAAGAACACGATGAATGGCGATGTGCGTGGAAGCTACACCAACCTCAATAAACATTGTCCAAAAGATCCATTCGGATTACCAAGGATTGATCAAATAGTGGATTCAATAGTGGAGCAGCCTTTATTATCTTTTTGGATTGCTACTCAGGCTATCATCAAATTGCACTAAAAAGAAGAAGACCAAAGCAAGACTTCTTTCATCACCCCATTTGGAGCATATTGTTACAAAAACAATGTCCTTCTGACTAAAAAAATGCAGGAGCAACTTATCAAAGGGCAATCCGGACTTGTTTAGGAGACCAAATCGAAAGAACAGCGAGAAGATATGTGGATGACGTTGTCATCAAAACAAAGAACCCGGACTCGCTAATAGAAGATCTACAACAAACTTTTAACAATCTCAAAAGATGAAAGTGGAAACTCAATCCAAACAAGTGCGTATTTGGCGATCATCGGTCAACTACTCGAATTTCTAGTCGGGCCGAGGAATCGGAAGCAAGCACAAAACAAATCAAGGCAATAACTAATATGGGCCCACCCTCAAGCAGATATAAAAGATCTACAAAAGTTGAGAGGTTGCATGGCCGCTCTCAATAGATTTATTTCAAGACTAGAAGAAAAGGCTTACCCTTCTTTAAACTACTAAAGAAGATGGACAAATTCACTGAACGAGGAAGCACAAGAAGTCTTCGACAAAACAAAAGCATACATCAGCACATCCCCAGATTAGTGCCACCCAAGAAAGGAGAGGATCTCATGCTTTACATCCACGGCAACTACTTGATGGTAAAGGGCATTGCCATTGTAGTCGAAAAGAGAAGAACAAGGACACGCCTACAAAGTCCAAAGGCCAGTCTACTACATCAAAGTACTCACAATATCAAAAAGTCAGATATCCTCATGTACAAAAACTACTCTACGCAAATCTAATAACGCCAAGGAAGCTCAAGCACTATTTCGAGCTCACACAAAATCATCACCGTAATGATTTCCCGCCAAATATATCTTAAGAAATCGAGACTCAACAGAAGAATCTTAAAATGGGCAAGAGAACTCAGAGCACTCAAAATAGAATTCACTCCAAGAAAGGCAATCAAATCTCGTGGCACTAACCGACTTTATCGCAGTAATGGACCGAGATACAACAACCCACTTCGGACGTCATCCTAGACCATTGGAAAAATGTAACCGATGGATCTTTGAAAACTAGGAGGGGTAGGAGCCGGAGTACTATTCATTGCACCAGACGGAAAACAACTCAAATACGTTTTACAAATTCTATGACAAGCCACTAACAATGAAGGCTGTAATATAAAGCTCTCATTCATGGACTACAAGTCGCAACATCGCTAGGAATCAAAAAAGACTACTCATCTATGGAGACTCAAAGAAGAGTTGTCAATCAAGTAAATAAAGACCGGGATTGTACCAAAGAGAATATGGATGTTGTTGGTATAAATTAACTGCACTCCACTAAATAAGATTTAAGTAAGATTATCCAAGCAGTTTATTTATATCATACCGGTGTCACATTTTACCCGTGAGGTTTTAAATATCGTGATCCACGGGAAACAGGGCCAGTGATGATGACAAAGTCTATAGACTTAACCCTACAATTAGGCTAGATAATATCAAGAAAGAGAAAATAGCTATTGAACTCTAGTTCTGACAACCGTAAGCTTTGTATAATATTGTTCTAACCGGGCAAGTAACCCAAATAGGAGAAGAAAAAGAGTAATCTCCTACCAAGCACCTATAAGCCTATCACCCTATCAACGGAAGTGGACTACGAGGATTCAACGAAGCTATAAAGTCACCTTCATGAGCTACCACTATCCAGCCTAATCGGGGACATCCACAACTAAATCTAGCCTAGGCACCACGCCTACACTATGAAATACTACTTCAACCAAGTAATGACCAAGATCAAAGCACTCAATATGAGGCGTGAACTTAAGAACAAATAAGAACAACCGCTACTTGAATCGGAATGATGAATACAAAAGTACCTCGAACGCAGCTCTCCGGGGGAGGGAGTGAATCTAGAAGAATACAAACACGAAGAGCACCGACAAAGTCGGAACTCCTCTAGAATCTCTACCCTCTACTCAATCTCTAATCTCTAAACAAGACTAGACTAGATCTAGATAAACTAGTCTCTCCTAATTGCTACAACTAGATGAACTAGAACTAGATAAACTAGAACTAGATCAACTAGAGGGACCCTAACCCTAATTATGTAGAGAATATGAAGCACCGGGTGTAGAATGTCTCTTGGAGGGGCCTTGGGGCGCCATTATATAGGCCGAGATGGAGTAGGGGGCAAAACCGCCACATCATCGATCCGCGTCTTCATGTTTGTGTGCACCGTCGGATCAAACCGACCTTTAAATCGACGTAGGGGATGCTTTTGCTTGGCTTCCAAAGAAGCATGGGGAGGAAGACTCCTAAGGCGGCGCCGATGCCACGGGGGGCGTCGGCCGGCGCCGTGGTGGGGCCGGCCAACCCCACCGTGGCCCCAGTGGGTCCCTACGCTTTGGGTGTCTTCTAGACCCTTTCCTCGAGTGATGACGCATGATTTCCGTCGACGTTTAGGTTTTGTGGATAATTATGCACTCTAATCCTTCTTTATGCTTTTCCTGAATAATCCCCGAAAATATAGAATATACAAAAACTCGTGGAAATTGTCGGGCTAAAAATCTTAGACTAGTGTGTATTCATGTATGCTTTCATGTCTAAAGTTCTAATAAATATTGACATTTATCCACCGTCAACAGATGCTTACTGTGCAGAAATACGGAAACTCGAAAAATTTCTAAGGTTTAGAAATTCATCATATACTCTGAGACCCAAATATTGGTAAAGGTATATATACTAGCCAAACTTGGCTCGACAGTAGCAAAAGTGCAGTCGGGGTCTTTGTCAAAGAGGTAACCAAGCCTTCAATCAAAAAGACCACCGGCAACACCTGAAAACAAGTCAGATCAAAAGCAAGTCTTGACAATCAACTCGCACAACACAATTTGATGCAAGTATTCATAGATTACATCAAAGAAAAACTTCTGCATAATAAAAGCGAGAAGCAACTTCGGGTTATCGGAAAGAAGCAAAACTATGCCCTAGTAGGAAATAATCTCTACAAAGAGCAAATCATCGAGTACTATTAAAATATGTTTCAACATCAGAAGGAAAGAAAATATTACTAGAAATGCACTCAGGATATTCTGAAATCACACACATCTTCAAGAACACTAGTCGAAAAAATTTCGATCGATTCTATTGGCCAACAAATACTAAGGGCGCCAAAGAATTGGTCAACACTTTGCAAAACTGCCGATGTTCGCAAGATAAGCACATGTTCAAATCATAATCTAATTTTGCATTCCACCTGCATGGCCGTTTCATCTTTGAGAGGGACTTGACCAAGTCGGACCACTCAAGAAATCTAAAGGGGATTCGAATACATCTTCGGCAGGGCTATTGATAAATTTACCAAATAGATAGAATACAAACCTTTGGTGAAATACACCATAAAAGCACAAAAATTTATTCAAGAAATCATGCACAGATTTGGAATGCCAAACAGGACAATCACGAATCTAGGATCACCTTTCATAGCCAATGAATTCAAGAGTCGGGCACAAGATTGCGTTTCAAAGATAGACTACGATCGTCGGCTCATCCACAAGCAAATGGACAAGTCGGTAGGGCCAACGGCCCTCATAGTAAATTCGGTTTAAAACCAAGATTATATGAAGATCTGAAAAATTATGGATCAAAAATGGATAGACGAGCTACCAAAAGTAGTCAAGGACTAAGAACTCAAATAAGAAGAGCCACCGGCTACTCACCTTTCTTTTCGGTCCTCACGGGTCAAAAGCCGCATCTACCGCCAGATTTAATCTGACATCTCCAAAGATTGAACAATACAATGAAGGAGAGGCGTAAGAAACAAGAAGACTAGAAATTAACAAATGGAAGAAGTCAGAATCAATGCAATATTACAATCATCGAAGATACATGCAAGGATTAAGAAGACATTATGACCAAAGACACCAGAAGCCCACAAGTCGAAGAATCGGTCCTTCAAAGAATCGAGGGAAACCAGATGGAAGGCATAAACTACTCAATCCTTAGAGAGACCTTTCATAATAGCAAAAGTAACAGACCGGTTCTTACGAGCTAATGACCGAAGACGGAGCACCATTAAAAAAACTCATGGCACATATCCTAGCTACTACATTCTTTCATAAATTCAAGATCAAATGT